>PVIC010006727.1:0-53291 GCA_004025085.1 Thryonomys swinderianus
TTATAGCATGGATTTGAGCCTTTTCCTTCCTTTGTTTGATAAGGTTGGCTAAGGGTTTGTTGATCTTATTTATCCTTTCAAAGAACCAATTTTTTGATTTATTGTTTCTTTGTATTGTTCTCTTTGTCTCCATTGCATTAATTTCTGCTCTGATCCTTATAATTTCCTCTCTAGTATGTGTGTTGGGTTTGTTTTGCTCCTCTTTTTCTAATTGTCTGAGTTTCATCATTAGATTGTTTATTTTAGTTTGCTCTATTTCCAAGTGTAGGCATTCACTGCTATGAATTTCCCTCGCAGAATGGCTTTCATTGTGTCCCATAAATTCCTGTGTGTTGTGCGGGGGTTGTCATTTAGTTGTAGAAACTGTTTAATTTCTTCTTTAATTTCCTTTGTGGCCCATTTGTTGGTTAACAGAGTGTTCAATTTCCATGTGTTTGTGAGGATCTTGGAATTTCTTCTGCTATTCAGCTTCAGTTTCAAGGCACTATGGTCTGATAGTATGCAGGGGATAACTTCGATTCCTTTGCATCTAGTTAAGCTTATCCTATGGACTAGAATGTGATCTATTTTGGAGAGTGATCCATGAGCAGCTGAGAAGAAGGTATATTCTCGCTTTGAAGGGTGTAAAATTCTGTAGGCATCTAATAAGTCTATTTGCTCAAAAATTTGATTTAGCTCAAGTATTTCCTTACTAATTCTTTGTCCAGTTGATCTGTCAATTTGTGACAGTGGAGTATTAGATTCCCCTTCTACTATTGTATTCATGGATAACTGGCTTTTCATGTCCCTTAATGTTTTATATAGTTGGGTGCATTAGAGTTCGGTGCATAAATATTTATGATTGTTATTTCTTTCTCCTCGATTGTTCCCCATATGAGAATATAGTGACCCTCTTTGTCTTTCTTAATCAGTTCGGGTTTGAAATCTATTTTATCTGCAAAGAGGATAGCCATTCTGCTTTTTTGCATTTTCCTGTGGCATGGAAGATTGTTTCCAACCTTTTATTTTCAGTCTATGGGTTTCCTTCTGAATTAAGTGTGTTTCCTATATGCAGCAGATTGTAGGATCTTGCTTCTTGATCCAATCTGCTAGTCTGTGTCTTTTAATTGGCCCATTGAGTCCATTGACATTAATGGTTATGACTGATAATGGACATATTCAGAGCTGCCATGTTTCTCTGTTCCTGGTTCTTTTCTTCCTTGCTTTTCCCCTTTTCTATTTAGTGTCTTATTTGTTGCAATGTATTCACTCTCCTGGGTCTCGTGGGTATGGAAGTTTCTGTGTTTGTTTCCAAGATGTTCTTTAGAGTCTTTTGGAGTTCACGTTTCATATTTGTCAAGTTTTTCAGGTATTCTTTGTCATGGAAGTATCTTAGTTCCCCATCTATTCTGGAAGATAGTTTTGCAGCATACATCAATGTAGGTTTGAAGTTGTTTTCCTGTAGTTCTTGGGATACTTCCCTCCAGGTTCTCCTTATGTTGAGTGTTTGTGTTGAAAAATCTTCTGTGAATCTAATGGGTTTCCCCTTTTAGGTGATTTTCTTCCTTTCTCAACTGCTTTCAGTTTTTCCTTCTTTTGTTGTGTATCTGGAACCTTGATAATTATATGTCTAGATGTAGATATTTTTATGTCACGGCCTTTTGGAGTCACATAGGGCTCATTTATCTGTATGTCCAATTCTTATCCTGTGAGGTTTTCTGCTGTTACCTCTGACAACAATTTTTTTTAATGTCTTTTGCAATGTCTCAGGCTTCTTCAGTGACTCCAATCAATCTTATGTGACTGTTCTTTGAATTGTTCTGAAGCTGTTGGATTGATTTCTCGTGGTCCTTTGCCATTTTCCATAGATAATGTCTTTCCTGTTCATTGGCTGCCATCCTGTCTTCTAATTCTGAATTCGGTTCACTGTTTCATTCATCCTACTGAGCAAACTTTCCTTCTCCTTCTTCATCGCCTGGAGCTCTGCTTGAAGCTGTTTAAAAGTTTCCATTGGTTCTGCTATCTTAGATTCTATCATCTTACTTATCTTTGCTTTAATGAAGTCTTTCATTGTGGACAGTATCTCTGTTTTCATCTCAGAGAGGAGTTCTGATTTCCATTTTACTAGATCTGCTTTTGTTACTCTCTCAAAGACTCCTGGTGTTTGAGTTTCAGTTTGCTCTACTTCCATTTTCCCTGAATTTCCCTGTGGTGATGATCTTTGTGTCTGGCTTTTAAAATATTTTCTCATTTCTACTTCTTTGTTGTTTTTAATGTTATTTGTTTAATTCCTTGCCTGATGGCCTGGCAATGTTTGTTGCAAGTCTCTTTGTTTCTATTAGTGGGGACCCTTTGGAAGTGGCACCTTCCTGAGTTGTTCTCCTTGAATCTGAAATGACCCTTGAGAATTTTCTGTTCTGGCACATCATGGGAGGTATTTGAAGTCAATAATCACATTATGTTTGTTACCATAATAAAATCAGTACCAACAGCAGTTTTAAACACAGTAAATGAAAGGAAAAATGTTGATAATTTCTATTCTGAAAGCTTTGAAGTCATGAGTTACCTCTATGTCCATATGCCAAAATTTAGAATTAATCAGCAATGTGTATACAATGTGTAGGTCTTAAATATACCTGCAGTACCCTCTTGGAATAAAAGGTTACTAGGGAGTCAGAGAGGCAGGAAGACAGAGAATGAAAACTTAGAAATAGGGTTAGTAGATTTATAAAGATCACAGATCTCAAAAACCTCATATATGCCAGAGGGTGACAGGCTAAAGTGACATATATAAAACAGTACCAATGGAGAGCTGCAAGACCACTAGAGACTTTGCACACCCTCTTATAGTAGTACAGAAGAAGAATTAGGGCAGGCTGAGAGCCTTTTACTTCTGGATATTGGTTCTGAATGGAAGACAGGAGAGTGTGTGGGAGCAAGAGGTGAGTAGAGGGACCTAGGAGTAGAAGGTAAAACAGAAACTAGTTTCCCTCTTCTATAAATATGTAAGCAATTAAGAGGACAGAAACCCAGAAAGTTGAAAATATTCAGTACCAGCAAAGTAGGAAAATAGAAAAAAAGTTAGTTATGTTAGAGTGAAGAAATAAAAAGAGTAACACCAGCATCAAAATCAGCAACAACGATGTACCAAACTAAGCACGTTAGTCAAACCAGATATCCCTGAACCTTTATCTTGCCTGGTGTGTCTGAGAGCAGGTGTGGTTTGGGATATGGGCTGGCTGGCAGCCTGCTGCCCTGGGTGCAGGTAATGGTGTTGGCCTGTTTGTTGATGAAGCTTCCTGGTGAGCGAGCTCCCCTGCGAACTCTTGCCTAGTCTGTCTCAGTGCAGCTGTGGAATGGAATGGAAATTTCTTTCTTTTGTCTATTTTAGTACATTAGGGCAAAAAATTTGCCACATGTGTATGTGAAATAAATATTTGTTTAAAGTATTCATTAATGAAGAGGCAGTGAGCCTCATCAAAGATGACACTAGAATAAACAGAAAATTGACTGTTGATTTTTCAAGATTCATTTTATGGAGAGCCATTAAATTAATTAATACTGTGCGTGAAAGACCCTAGAATAGACATCTGGAGAAGGGTCATTCTCAGACTATCACCAGTAATGATCGTTCGCTGAACTTGTTGACAACATTCAGATGCCGTCTGCTTCTGTAGATCTAGAACATTTCCCCCTTTGCTCGATCACAACCTAACCAGTGCTCTGCATGCTGTGACCGAGTTCCCCTATCAAATGGGACCCGGCCTTCTCATGGTGTTTACAGCTGAGACTTAGTCACCCTTTTGCTTCACGCAACAGAGGCAGTACTCAGACTCCACTTTCATATTCTGGCTGCAAACTCCAGTCAAAGCCATTGAGCGCTCCTGGTAAATAGCAGGAGAAATTGAACTGTTTTGCCAACTGGAATGCTCGAGGCAATGACAATATATTTCTTACAGTTCTTTGTTAATGAAAAAATAATATTTCATCACAAAGAATGAGTACAAGAAGAGTTTATGTACCTTTATCACTAAATTCAAAGTACAGTAGAGGACCTAGACCAAAAAGAATATAAAAAATCAGATAATGACACAAACCTGATTTTTAATGAATTGAGTAAATTAGTAATATAAGTGAAACAAGCTAGTATGCGCATTGCATTATTTTTGAAATACTAGAAAATAATTCAAACTATTTTCTACTTCATTCTATTTTGCTCTTTATTTTGTATATATTTTAATTATTTTCACTGTGATGCAAAGTAATGGAATCACCATGAAAATCACTGTGACGATTCTTCAAAAGCTGAACACAGAAATTCCCTTTAACTCAGCTGTTGCCTTTCTAGGAATCTTTCCCAAAGAAAGAAAATCATCATACTACTAAGATACATGCACAACCATGAATGTTACAGCATAATTTATAATAGCTCAATTTTGGTAAGAACGTCTATCTACAGCCCTAGATGAATGGAAAAGTAAAATTTGGTGCAGTGTAAAAATAAGCTTGAAGTATTCGTAGGTAGGTGTGTATTATTGTAAGCATGATATTGAGTGAAATGACTCACACGCACAACCTCAAACACCACATGGTTTCTCTTCTAAGGTGACAATATATTTTTATCTCATTTCCCTTTCAATTTTTTTTCTGTGTTTTCACTTGAAAAACATGTAGAGCAAATTTTCTATGTAGCTTGTCATTTTCTTCCCACAATTAAATACTAATTTTCATACACTACTTACCTATCAAGTACTTCATTCTTTACTAAAAATACTAGAAAATAGCATCTTGAGAAAAAATGTGAGGTGATCAAGACTCACATTGCGTAGAGCCTCAGTCGTGACTTTGAGCATGTTTGAGTGACTAGGTCATGAGGCAGATCTTGATAATCTGTGCATGTGAGTACTAGGTTTAACGATGCAGAAACAAACTGGTGTCACTCTTGCCAAATGAAGACATATGTTTTTAAGAAAATATTACCTTTGTGTGAGTCCATCTCATAAGAAATGATGAGTAGACACTTGAAATCTACTTGGTAGAATAAAGAAATCCTAAGCTCCATTTGTGCCGATTTTATATCTAATGGCAGGGCATTGTGACAATTTGAACACTTTGGTGCCTTCAAAATGAGAATACATATTTTACTAGAATGTTCTTATTAATTCTGATTCAATAATCAGAAAGAAAATACAAGAAAAATGTGAATTATTTTTTCACCCATGAAACACTTTCTTTGGAGTCATGGAAACCCTATAGTACACCATTGTCTCTGTGTCAGCCGGTAGGACAAATACACAAGGGCACTGGCAAGGCCTGGGAGCACACATGGCGGTGGGCTCTGTGGTCTAACATGTCTTACAGTTCCTTCTAATCCAACAGACATGTACTGTCCATTGATGGAGTTCTAATCAGAACATGTCCAGAGCATATAAATGGTCTGTTGTCTATCTCCATCTCCTTAACCCTAGGAGCAGCTGTTTACACAGCAGGCTTTGTGTGGTGACTCCACACTAGAGACACTCAAATCTCCAATTCAGACCTCAGATTTCTAACCTTCTGTTAGGTTCTTGTACCCAAAGTAAATATCCAATATTGAAGTTTATTTTGAACAATACATTTTTATATTTTGTTTCTTTGAATGTATATATGCATCTAAATTTGGTGCTTAAATTGGATGAAGGGGCATCTAGAAAATAAAATGGTGAAGTATTCGTGTGGGATATGTTATGGTTAAGTAACTTGAAGAAATATAGTTCATGCTGTTTTGATGACCTAAACATAGTATACAAACTGAAAGTTTTCTTCAGAATGATCACAGAAGTTTGACCTTAAACATGTATTAATAGGTTTAAAACAGTAAATTATAGTTATTATACAAACCGTCATGCTATGTTTTTAGGTTTGCAAATATCTAGCAGACATCACCTGATACCTTAAACAAACTAAGGAAAACCTTTTGGCCTAATCATGGAGTACAGGTATTGCTAATATAAAACATTTGCATTTGCCAATTTAATTTCTCTCGCATTTCATCCTACCGAAGGGATTTGATAACATCCAAGATAAGTGAACTGGCATGTTATTTATTTGTATAACACCCATTTAATTACCCAGAGTACTAGTGACAGTGACATTACAAAAGCTATCCAATTCATTTACTCTATGATAATGGGCTGGTTAACACTTAAGACAAGTGACCGGTCATTACCAATGTGTCAGCATGCATCTGTGAGCTTTAATTGCAACAAGTTAATGTGGTGTTACTTTTACCTTAAGCAGGCACTAACGAATGTGTCATCATTTCAAAATATTGCTATGTGATCAAAATATCAGAAGTGTGACCTAATGTTTAGCATGAAATTCATTTAATACTCCTGTTAATGAAAAAATTGCCTTTTCTCTTTATAGGTATAAGGCAGATATTAATCCATCTAAATTTTTTTAGATGTCTGGCAGGACCACCTTAAGAGTTGCACCTGTGCCTAGCTCTCCACTTCAAGCTGTAGAAATTCTTTTCCACTTTATACTTTTAGCCAGTAGATCAGTCCATTTCTATTAAGAGACAGAAATATGACTTCATATTAATGATAGAATCAAAACAGATGGAGCTATCTAATGGTTCAGGCAGGAAATTAGAGTAGGAATTATAGCTTCTTACCCTTATATCTACCACTGATTCACTGAATGACCTTGGGCAAATTACTTAAGCTGCCAGGTTAAATTTTCGAAGTGCATATCTTTTTTTTTTTTTTAATGCCCTGAGCTCATATTAACAGAAAGGAAACTCTAGAGATATAGAAAAAAGAAAACGATATAATATAGAGTGGAGGAAAAAGCCTTTGGCATAAAAGCGATTAAATGGCTTCGCCTAAGTTTCAGAGCTAGTATGTAGAATACTGGTGATTCAAATTCAAGCAAGGGACATAGTTTGCCTCAATTTCCAAATGTTTAATATCAGCATAACAACAGTTACTTTGACTATTGGTTATATAATAGTGTGAGGTTAAAGTTTGCTTAGTGAATTGAATGTGTTTAATAAAGGTAATTTATTTTTACTTTCTTGTCTGACACCAAATGCTACCACTTTCTTGTCTTAAAGCACATCATAAGCTCATGTGTTCATTTAATCCAGTCTGTGCTGTCGTTCTCGGGTAGCACTCCTCCTGCAGGCATTCTATCTAAAAATTGTTCTTAGTGACTCCATTATCTCCCAACATCTATTGTATCCTCGTGCTTTCTAAAGCACAAACATGTTTTAGATCATAGTGGAAGAGCATGCAGAAAACAAAGAGGGTCCTAACTGAACTCTTGATAGGCTGAACATTTGCTTATCACACAAAACAAGATCCTGAAAAGGGGGAGATACAGAAATCGAGAGAGACAGACTTTGCTCTACCTTCTTGTTACTACTGTTGATTAAATTAACACAGCACACTGATTCTGCCTCGTATATATGACCTGAACCCATTCATAATTTTTTTTTTCCAAATTGAAGTGTCTGTAATAGGACTCACTTTATTTTTTAAGAACTTCTGGCCAGTCTCATTGTCTCTAATGTTTCCGCCAAAAATTCTTCACATCACTGATGTGACCCTTTTAACCTCAAGTTTTAGTCCTGCATAATAATCCTGAGGAAGTCCAAACATCTAATTTCCTGGCCATAGACATGTCTCCCAGATATTGACTATGCTTGGTCCTCGGCCCTAATGGTTAGGTTTTTAAATTTTTACTTGGATTTCATCTCTAGAATGCCTTTCTAGTTTTTGTGTAAGTTATCAATCACTATTGATCTTCCTCCATGTTCTCATCGTTCTGTTTATGTCACTGGAATTATATTTTTCTTCCATTGTTTGCGATGTTTTGTTTTTCATCAGTCTTACTACCATTTTTTTCTCCATCAGAGCCAATGTATGATGTGTGGTAAATTCCAATAAAAACGCTAGGGTTAAACATGCGAGGAAGATGTGACTTAAGTCTAATCCAAGAGAGTTAAGATTAAACTCTTACTTTGTTGCAACATAACAGCAGAGATTTTGTAAGGAAATTCTGCAAGGAGGAGTTATGGGAAACCTCTAAAGGTATTTAGGACCCATTTTAGGAGTCTCCGAATGCAAGAGGCTTGTCGTCAGACTCTGTGTTAGTTGGCGTCAGTGCTCATAGCCGTAAGGCTCCCACCTTCCCATAGAGACTGGGAGACAGAGACAGATTTTCCCCAATCATTCTGTTTCAGAAGAATAGCTACCAAGTAGCCAGAAACCTATTTCCAGGTTGTAAAAGTATAAAGAAGCTGGGATATTTACATCTCAGTGGGGGATAAGAAAAATATACAGTTACAAGTTATCTAAAGTAAATGCTTAAGAACAGGAACTTCAGGGCCCTGTGTTCAGGAAGCCTGGATGAGGTTAGTCAAAATGGGAGGCACTTTAAAGCCATCCAAGTTAATACCTCCATCCTTAGACTCTCAGACAAAGTAAACCCTTGATAAAATCAGACAGGATATTCCTGCCAGTTTTTGAAAATCCCATGGTTATTTTGCTTCAGTCTAGACACTGGAGTATCAAGTGCTGGACAGACTATGTATACTTTCCATCATTTTTGTTCCCTTCTTTGGGTGTCAGTGAATTTTTTCCTCCTTATTTTATCTCACTTCCTCTTGGCTACTGTGTTTGGAGATGATATTGACTCACCTGGTCTCCTGCATTATGTGAAAGACACTGAATAGCTTCGTACTTCAAGTGCCAAATTTATCCCCAGCTTCACTCAGGTAAAGCAAGGCTGGTTCTTTCTACTGAATTTATCCCCTTAAAGAAAATGAGGCCACTTTTCTGCTAATACTCATCACCACTCACAGTATAAGTTTTAATGTACACACACACACACACACACACACACACAGGTGTGGTGCAGAGGAAAAGCAGGGAAGAGCTAGAGGGAAATGGGATATCCGACACCACACACTAAGTGGATAAGCAATTATCAATAGATGACAGTCTCATGCTCGCTTTGGCAACACATATACTAAAACTGGAACGATACAGAGAAGATTAGCATGGCCCCTGCACAAGGATGACATGCAAATTCGTGAAGTGTTCCATATTTTTTAGGCAAATACCAGATCTTCTTTTTGATATGAGCACCTGTAGATGCAAATGAGCTCTAGAAAGTATGACAGTTTTTGTAGAATGGGAAATTTCCAAAGGAAATTTGGTGTGGGGATGTAATGAGGGGAAGGAATAAATATGACTCTGAAAGAAAATAAAAGAGCATGTATACAGGGGTGGGGAGTTGTGGGTGGGTGGGGATATGGGTAAAAATGAGAATTGACTTGGGTCGTATATTGGTACAAATTCCCCAATGTTATGAGTGATTGTGAGATGTATATAAATTGTAAATAAAGAATTCAATTTAAAAAGAATGACAGTCTCATAATTGCATATAACCATAAGTTGCAAGCCCAGTGTAAAAGCTATAACTTTTACAGACTAATTCAATGTCCAAAGTCTTAATATTCTGAAAAATCTCAAGGGAAGAAGATAATCGTGCATTTATCCTCAGTAACTCATCGTATTAATAGTATTATTCTTTATATATGAAACAAAAGTTAGATATATGTGAATGCACTATGTTTTAAATCATGTAAGTGATGTAGCAGTTTTGGTTTCAAAAATGTGCAGGAGACTTGCAGATTCCACTTTGCCACAGTATTTCTGTACCTAACTAATTGATGCTATATAAAATGATGGACATTTTCCCAGTTCATCTGATGAAGCCAACATAACATATGATTATATCAGTTGAGGAAAAAAAGACATTTAATAAAACTGAAATGTCATTTCTAATAAAAGCTCTAAATAAAGTAAGAACAAATGCTATGTTGTATAGATGTAATAAAGACCTTTTAACAAAATTAAATAGCAAATATCCTGTTAAATAAAGAAGCACTAAAATAATTAAGCTAGAATAATAATGCCCTTTTCCCATCATTGCTTTCAGTGTTATTGAGGGTTACACTAAACACTTAAAGAAATAAATGATGATCAGATACTAATAAAAAATAAATAATTCTACCCTTGTCTGGTACAGATAGAATTTTATGGGTTTGAAACCCAAATAACTACTTTTCAAAGTGTTATAATGAATGATAAAATTTTTTGTAGGTATATGGAGCCAATGCCTTTATTCCATTATAACAGTCATCATGTGGAAATCTGCATGAAAGAATGACACTCAAAATAGAGATGAAAAACTGTATAATATCTACAAATAAACTTTTATAAAGGAATAGCCTTCACATGAAGGAAGTTATAATATCTGTTGAAAACCTTTGTGTTAGGTAGTCTTTGGTTGTCTGACAAAATACCTGAAGTAAGAGGCTCACGGCTGTGGTGGGTGGGCTCTGTGGCTTTGGGCCTACAGTACCACAAGACGGCAGGTGGGTGTGGCTGAACAGACCTGCTCACTTCATGGTGGCTAGGAGACAAAAGAGAGCAAAACAGGTCCCGATATTGCCCATGAAAGGACAGTCCCAGTGGCTTACCTACTTTCCACTAGGCCCTACCTCCTAAGGGTCCTCTGAAACCTGATAGAACACAGCCTGGAAACCAGGCATTGAACACATGAACCTTTGTCCAACATCAACTTTAACTGTCTATGTGAGAAGGAGACATTATGCTGGGATTTTACATAGTAGTATTTGCAAAATGGCAATATTTGTTCCTTTGGATAGAAGTAACTGTAGGTTATAATTTCAGGTGGATTTGGTTTTTATTTTTGTTGGAGTTTTCATCGCTAGCATTTTCTGTTTGCGTGTTCCATGCTGATGTACTTAATTGTAGATAGCTCTAGGTTTTTAGTGTGAATGTCCAATTGATGTTGTTCCTGCTGATATAATTCTATTGTTAGAAATCTCACATTAGGCTTGCTAACCACTTCAGTACCAGCCTTTGGCTATATCATCTTCAGAGATGCCAAGTGGGTCATGCATTTGGCATTAAAGTGTAATATAGCCCATTAGCTTCAAGTTTTTCTGAAGTTGGCTGAATGTTCCAGGAAGACTTTAAACAAAACAAATTTATTGATTCAATGTAGAACTTTATTGCCTGAATCATTGTTGGACCACCTTTGAATATTTTTATTGTTAATGCCTTTGTTCAGTTTTACTCTTTATATGCCTGTTGATTTCTGAATGCTTTATTGTCTGTGAATATTATATTTGCTTAGGTAGCATTTTTGCTTGTAAAATACCTTGTATTAAATTGCATTTAGACTTGCTAGATAACAGAACTTTAAAGGATAATAATTTGATTGTAAGAACAAGAAGTGAAGTAAAACCCAAATATAAATAATTGTTTAGCAAGATAACTTTAAATTTCAGGGTGGCACTTGGAAGGAGAAATGTGAGAGTGGACTAGTATCCTTTATAAATATTTCGATTTGCTTAAAAATGTGAATAAGATAATGGAATGTTCCCATGGTAATATGATTTTGTAAACTCCTTTAAGGAAATTAGTATTTATAAGTGTCTCACTTTCCTCATTTTTGGGACAAAATACCTGATACACATTAAAGAAGTAAAGGTTTATTTTTAGCCCACAGTAGGTAGAGATTTCATTCAATACCCAGCTGGTTCCAGGCAAGGTGACTGCAGAGAAAAAGCATGTTGTTCATGGTGTAGCATGCAAGAAGCAGCAAGCAGTGAGTCCCCCATTCCCGTTTGTTTCATCCTGTGTATAAGATACCCACACCCAGTGGGGCTTCCCACTATATACACTCAAAATTATGTTAAACCAAACCATGTACCAAACCAGCCATTATACTCTTAATCCAGAATCTCACACTCTTCATACAACAACTCCTCAAATCCTCACCTGGAGGTGCATGAGGCTCCTTCCAACTAGGTTGGAAAAACAATTCTGTTCCATCAGATCTATCCTAGGAGCCCCTGAAAAGCTAAGTAGAATAAAAAGGAAAAATTTATATAGAACATCAGTATGTTAAAACACAGGTAGAATAACCTTCACAATAAAAGTACCTCAGCCTGTATTGGAACCAGTCTCAAGTAAGGTAGATTTGTTCAATATTAAAGAAAGAATATCCTCTTATCCTTTTGTAGAAGTCATTTGTACATAAGAGATTTTGATTGGCGCTGGATTGTTTAAAGGCTATGTCGAGAGAAATGTAGGTTGTGGTGCAATTTCAAGACACTTAAGCAGCATGCTGAGTATTAAATATCTAAACAAATTGTGTCACATATTAAGACAAGAGGAAAACTTACAAAGGGAAGAATGTAGGGAGTTCTGTACTCAGGAAATTTTTTGGTGAATCTAAGTAAGTATAATTTTCAGCAACGTAGGAGTAACCAGGAAAGTATAGCAAAAGCTCCATAGGTTAACAGCAAATACATTTCTGTTTGGCTGTCACACTAAAAAAGTACGGACACATCCAACAAAAACTATTCTATGAAAGGTTATTTGCTCAAACAAAAGCATATGAATGAAAAAGTGTAGCAAGGAAATAGAGATATTGGAAGCAGGGATAATCTCATTGATATCTCGTGGGTGAAAATGAAGAACTGCATTTGAAACTCCCACAGCGAGTAGGAAAAGCCACAGTAGAAAAGGACAGTGTTACAAAAGAAAACTGATGAAAATACTTGTAGAGCAGAAATCATAGCTTCCTGAATAAAAAATATAATTCCAAAAATGTAAGAGATATAAAAATAAACTACTTATCAGAATAAAAATAGAAACATTGAACATAAAAATATAAGTTGAGACCAAACAAATTAATAATAGAAATAAATTTGGGCTGGAGGGTTAGCTCAGTGATTCCATCGTCTGCCTCGCAAGCGCAAGGTCCTGAGTTTGATCCCCGGTAACCACATACAGTGCTGGGCGTGGAGACTCACACCCACCAGCAATCAACCAGCAATCAGCACCACATACCACAGTGCCAGGCGTGGTGGCTCATGCCAGTCATCCCAGCACTCGAGAGGCAGAGACAGGAGGATTGCTGAGTTCCAGGCTTGCCTGGGCTACATAGTGAGCTGAGGGACAGCCTGAACTATAAAGTGAGACCCTGCCTAAAAATAATAATAATAATAAACAGTAATAATAATTTTAATGTGAACTGCATTTCTCTCTAGCTGTACAGTGTTGGTTGAATATTTCAAGCATTCTGTGCCTTAGTTTCCTCATACTTTAAATAAGAATAATATACATTTGTGGAAGGTGTTTTTAATGTATATGAAGGTATACTCTCTATTATTAAAATTTGATTATACAACCCTTTAAATTATAAAACATTAATTTCAGTTTTCAGTGTTGGACTACTAATACTAATGTCTTTTGGTCTAATCTTTCTTGCATTTTTTGCAGTCTCTGTTCTAACGAAGTAGGCCTTATGTTATTAAGCACATAAATATGCAAAATTGTTTTGTCTTCATTGGGTATTGTGGCCTTTATTATAGTTCCTTCACTGATTACATGTAACACTTTACCCCAAATTCTACTTCTAATGTTATCAAGATCACTATACCTTGCTATTATATAATTTGCATTTTTCTAATATATATATTTGCTCATGATGTTGCTATTTAGATTTTATTAGTCATTTCATTTTGTGTGTGTCTCTTGCATACAGCTTCAATTTGAGTTTTACTTTGGCAGTCTTTGGACTTATTTTTTCAGGTTGACAAGTTAAATTTCTTTCTTTCTTTCTTTTTTTTTTTTTTTTTTTCAGACAGGGTCTCACTTTGTAGTTCAGGCTGACTCTGAGTTCACTATGTAGTCCAGGCAAACCTTGAACTCAGCAATCCTCCTGCCTCTGCCTCCCAAGTGCTGGGATTACAGGCGTGAACCACCACGCCTGGCACTGCGCTATGTGGTATTGATTGCTGGCGGGCATGAGTCTCCACGCCCAGCATTTTATGTGGTTACCTGGATCCAACTCAGGACCTTGTGCTTGCTAGGCAGGTGCTGGAACCACTGAGCTACATCTCCAGCCCTAAAATTATTATTTTTATGGTCTCTGTCTATATATTTTTTGAAACAGGGTCTCACTTTGTTGTTCAGGCTGGCCCTGAGCTCACTATGTAGCCCAGACAACCCTCGAACTCAGGACCTTGCACTTATGAGGCAGGTGCTGGAACCACTCAAGAGGCAGAGGCAGGAGGATTGCTGAGTTCTAGGCTTGCTGTGGCTAAATCTCCGGCCCTACTTTTTTTTTTAATTTCCAGGAAGAGGAGCTACTTCAAAGAGTAGATTTCTGGAAGGTCCATTTCATTTCCTTGTGCTTTTTTTTTTTAAATCTTTATTTTTTTATTATGTCATAAGTTTTCAAGAAGGGGAGACATTTCCTAATGGCCCAGCTTTTCTGTCCCCTCGTGCCATATATTCTTTCTTGTGTCTATCCAGTTGTAGAGGGACTCTGGACAACACCCGAAGTTTCAGTACTTTGGATGTAAAACAGTGTTCCAATACAGTCTCAGAATATATATCAATGCCTGAGCTTGTTTCTTTCACTAAGTGTTAAAAGAAAACAGATCGCGTAAGATTCTTTTACTCACCTGTGTTCTACAATGGTGCGTACTTTTCCTCTCTGCTCTGTTGCCGTCTGTGTGCAATTTCTGCAGCTTTTTCTATTGCAAACAAATTCTCCTTCCAAAGAGCTCTGTAGCCTAATTTGGACATATTATTTAAATGCAAGTTTGGCAGAATATAATTTCTCTTTCATGAGTATGGTGCCCTGTTCACTGACTTGCAGTTTCTTTTTAAGCAATATAAACTACACAAATACAAGGTAGTCAATAAATGAAAAGGCCAGAAAAATTCAGGCCAAAAAAAAAAAAAAAGAGAGAAAGCATTAACATATAGATTAACCCCATCAAAGGGTGTTAGTTAATGGGATATTCAGCACAATTCATATATCATCAACGAAAAAGCAGAAGCTTTACTTTTGAAAAGCCTGTAATTCAGCAGTCAGTCTTGCTTCCTGACATGAAAAGTGTAATGTGAGCGCTGTATGCATGGTTGCCAATTACTAGGATAAAAGAGAAGCTCACGGTGATTAAGAGATTATAGTCCTTTGAAAGATGTAATTAAATGGCAGAAAGATTCATTTCAGTAATTCCTAAAGCAAAACGTAAGGATTCATTTTTATTTTTGTTCTTTCTTTTTTTACGCTGTATTATTATTGTTTTTTTTTGCTTTTCATTAAGGGTGACAATTTATTTTTATTATTCCAATAATTTATAAGTTCTGAATAAACAGTAAATTCCATAACTCAAAAATGCATTCAGTAAAGATCTATTTTTAACTTTGCATATTTTATTAATGTAGCTATTTATTCTTTGAAACTTTTGCCCCAAAATAAGTCTTTTTTTGTTGTTGTTTCGAAGATAAATTGAGCCTCTTTGGATGGTAAATTGCACATAAATTATATAAAAGTCAGAATAAAATTGGTGAATGATACAATTTAAACTACAATGAATTTTCACTTTCATTATACTAAACAAAATAGAAATGTAGGTTTTTGAGCATTTTTTGTCATATCTGTATTTATCTTTTAAATTCAAATTTCTTTATCATTTAAAGGAACATTTTCAATACCAACAACCCTTGGCACATCATCTCCTACTGTGCTTCAAGGGCAAAATTGTATCACAGAGATTATAACAGGTATTGCTATTTATCTGAGAATGGTGGTTGACATCATCAGTCTTATAGTTGTATGTATAATTTACTAAGATGATATGTAACAACATCAGATGTCCAAAGATTCACACACTTTGAATATGTGTTGGCCAAAATGCTTAGTAGTATTCATTAAAAGAATTTCTCATGGACAAGTGTCACCATAGGTTTGTTTAGTTTCAGATTCATAGATGTAATACAAATAGATTGAAGGTGCTGTGTGTGTGTGTGTGTGTGTGTGTGTGTGCGCGTGCGCGCGTGAGGGAGAGAGAGAGAGAGAGAAAGAGAGAGAGAGAGGGAGAGAGTGTAGAGAGACGGAATCAGAGTGCAGAATTCACACAACATAACCCAAGATAAGTGTGAAGAGAGTGTATGGTGGGGAATTCTCAACAAAGCTTCCCTTCATGTTTCTTTTACTTAATCTTTTTGTGCCTCTTTAGGTCAAAGCCCTGAGACAGTTAACCCTGTTCAGTGTGCTGTGTTCTGCTTCTCTCACTCTGTGTCTCCTCCAGTCAGTGAAAAGAGCAACTCTTCCGTCACTTGCTTTGTCACACCATGGAGTGGTGTGTCCTGTGTAAAATTTTTCATTAACTATAGAAAATTCTAGAGCAGCATCTCAAAACTCTTAATTCAGTAAGGGCAGAGAAAAAAAGGTTTCATTTGTTTTTCCTCATTAAACTCCACCTTTGGTAGATAATCTTATATTTTTGAATTGCAAAAGTCATACTTGCATGTTTACCATTTGTATTCTTTTCTGTTTCTCTTGGAGGAGACAGAAACTTGACTGAAGCAGGATAAAGGAGCTAGGAAAAAAAGGACAATTTTTTAAACTAGTATTCACTTTTTTTTTCAAAGTATTTTCTTGATAGTGAAATCTCAAGTATTAAATTATGTTTGGGATGAAGATCTCATATGTGCCTTTTGTGTACATGCAGTCATTTCGGAAGGTAGCTCATGAGTGGTAGAAGTACATGCCCTGAAGTTAATTTTCCAATTTTACACCTGCAGACAAAATCCCACCCAAAATGATTGATTCAGCCCACAGTCCAATGAATAAGGTAGGAGAGGCGTTTTCCTCACTGCTTCACCAACATGGAGCGGCACCGATGTTTAAACAAGAATCTATTGCATTAACATGTTATCTCATTGATGTACTCTCTGCTTGTGTCATTTAAATCTTTCTTCGGAGCAGTAAACATTAACTCTGCAGCTCTACAGTTAGATGGTACCACACAAGGGTTTCAAAACTACGGTGGCTTCCAGCGTGACCAAGGCTGCAGCTGTGCCTCTTGCCCGCCCCTCTGTCTGGTTCTCTTCTGTTTGCTTTTCCCTGTACAGAGACTTCACTTTGGTTATTTTGTGACAGTAGCCATCTCAATTCCTGCATCAACTGCAACATTGTCCAGAGCATAAAAGAGGCCTTTCTCCCTCATGAATTTGTTATTTCAGAAAGAAGAAAATTTCCAGAAATTCCTGTCCATATCCAGGTCCCAATAAATCATGACATATACCTTAATATTTTAAACCTATCACTGACAGGAAATTAGTTTATATTGTCAAGATGAAAGTTTGTTTTTCACTCAAAAGAAGCCTGCTTCTTTGGCTAGGGGAATGGTGGCTTCAGAAGGGACATGGCCAGGAAGAAGAGTTAGAATTAATTTGGAGTTAGAAAAATATCATCGTGCAGATTACAGGAACACTGTGATAAATGCTACCTATCAAAACAGCATTTCTGTTATGTTTTTGCAAGAAGAAAAGGAGAATGATTGAGCCCTCCAAAGATATTCAAATGAAGGATAACTATTCAAATAAAGCATATTTTAATGAGAATATAAAGGATATTAAGACACAGTCCATATAATTTCTTGACAAATGCATATATAAAAAGTGGCTTTAGATAGTTTTTATAAAATAGGAAATGTACAAAGGGAATTTGGTATGGGAACGTAATGAAGGGAAGGAATAAATATGATTCAAAAAGAAAGTAAAAGCGCATGCATATAGGGGTTGGGGGGTGTGGCTGGGTAGGGATGTGGGTAAAAATGAGAATTAACTTGTGTCATATACTGGTACAAATTCCCCAATTGTGTGTGATTGTGAGCTGTATATAAAATGTACCAATAAAGAATTCAATTAAGGGGCTGGAGATTTAGCTCAGTGGTTCCAGTGCCTGCCTCTCAAGTGCAGGGTCGTGAGTTTGATCCCAGGTAACCAACCACATACAATGCTGGACGTGGTGACTCATGCCCACTGTCAATCAATACCACATACCACAGTTCTGGGCATGGTGGCTCACACCTGTAATCCCAACACTTGGAAGCAGAGTCAGGAGGATTGCTGAGTTTGAGGTTTGCCTGTGCTACATAATGAGCTCAGGGCCAGCCTGAACTACAAAGTGAGACCCTATTTCAAAAAAAAAAAAATCAACTAAAAAATTAAAATAAAAGCAAATCCATATGATTGCCAACATTTTATGAAAATATATAAACTAATTTTAGTGTCTCAAAATATGAAAACTTAAAATACTTCACAAGCCTGGTACTAAACAAAATATTTATTTCAATATGATAAGATAATTAGAACAGTAACATAAATACAAATATATCGGTGGTCATAAAATGGATCAATCAAGTTAATCCTTTTGCCACTGAAAATATATTTGAAGTCAGATAAGATGTCACCCATGAAGCTTACAATTTAGAAGCAAAGGCATACAGTAAATCACATTTTAAACTCATTAGGCTGGTCACTGTTATTTTATGCATGATGACTAACCAATGTGTTCCTCAGGAGATAGTGGTTGACCAGATTCCCACAGGAGATGCCTGAGTAATTTACATTTCAGAAAGAAATACCTAAAAAACAAAGCAAAGAATAAAAGAAAATTAAAAGTAACATTAAATAACACTTCCCAGGTAAGATTTTAAAAAGAGAAAATGGCCCATAGTAGAAGTGTTCACTTGGCAAATGTTATTTTTACTTTTTCTTAAATTTTTTATACTCAAGATCCAGTTATAGAAGCATGAAATAACATATAAAAATTTTACCACATATTGAAAATTTCAGCTATATTCCTACTTTATTTCCCCAAGGATCCTGTAGCAAAGGGAAAAATAATAGATACATCTGGATACAAATTTTTATTAAATAGGAGTTATCTCTGTATCATCATCACCACCACCAACTCTTAGTCACATTTTCTGATTTGTTGCAATGACATCTTATGAACATTCAAATACAGAGATTGCATGAAATGTGTCAGGAGTCATAAAATATTCTCTAAGGGAAAGACATAGTATGTCTGTCATAATTGAGTCACTAGAAACAGATTCTACAATGGACAAAGATAATTATGCAAGTTCTTGTACAGTTTTTTCAGTTTATTTCCTCATCACTCTGACTTCTTTAAATTATTCATGAGGTCAATTCAATAAGATAATGTCTATGATGCTTTTAAAATATAGTATGTTCCCAATGTGGTTTGCCATTATGTTTGTATTGTCTATTATTCTTTGGATTTCTACTTTTCCCCTTACACACTGCAGTCCTTGTGAAAGATGTCTGTAATGAACATACATATCTGCTTAATGTGAAGCTTACAAATTTCTCTTAAAAAGTCTAAGAATCTTCAAATGTCACATACTTGAATGTGCTAAATCTGTTACTGCTTCTTCAGAATGCACATATTAGTGGGTCTGTGTAACTCGTGCGTGTGGAGTTCACAGATACACAGATGATATTCTGTAGTAAACACTCTCTGGCTATATTTTTGATGTTTATGGACAGATTACGAGCCTCAAATTTTCCCTTTTCCTTGTGTCCACAGCTGAGTAAACTGACAGTAAATCATGTAGCTCTTGGGTTTCTCACTGGTGAGAAATCCAAACCATGCAGGCTTCTCATTCATGCCAAAGCTCACACGCTTCCTGCCAACAACCCCCCCCCCACCTCGCGACCACAGAATTCTCAGCCAGCCTTCC
Source organism: Thryonomys swinderianus (assembly GCA_004025085.1). NCBI lineage: Eukaryota > Metazoa > Chordata > Mammalia > Rodentia > Thryonomyidae > Thryonomys > Thryonomys swinderianus. Next base: position 19,652 of record PVIC010006727.1, read on the forward strand.
TTCTTTGGTCTTTAGACCCAGTTTTTGGATCAGATTGAAAGTTGCCCTCATATACAGAGAAGACCTTGTTAGAATGCCTTAATCAGTTTTTTCCCCATTTATTGAGTTTATTGCTACATTCTAGGTAGACATTATCACCGCATTTATCACTGAGAATTTGTACCTGTACATGATACATCTTGATTCTCATTGTTCCCATTCCCCTGCCTTCCCTTCAACCCCCATGCCCCTGTTTACATAACCTTTTTTCTGTTTTATTGTTTCTACCATCAAATGTTTTGTTTTCCTTCTTTGCTTTCCCTTACTCTCCCATTTCCCCTTTCTCTTTGAACATGGTCTACATGACAGCCAAACACTTGGTGAGGAGCTGTCAGATTGCTGCAAAGAGGTCAGAAAATAACTCTTTCTCTTATTTATTCCAATTTAAAAAATACAGACATATAATAGAAGTCATTTTATCTATAGAGTTTTGTTTCTCTTATGCTACATTGTGCTGGAGTTAAATCTATTGCAGGTTATTTTCTGAATTCCTGCTGGGAGACAGAATTACAACAGTTTCTACACGTATACAGAGGGTACTGGGCTATTTTTGTGCTTCTCCTCAAGACCCTAATGAATACTTCCTAAAATTGTGACCAGTTGTTCATATGTGTTGAGCATTTTTCTACTCAGTTTGCATACTTTATTTTTATATGACAAATATTGCATACTATTTTGACATACCCATGAATCCTCTCCTTGGTGATTACTGCCATAATTGTCCTTTTTTATTTTAAAGTGACCAAAGTCTCAGTTTACTGTCCATTTGGAGTAAATGGTCCTGTTTAACATTTCCTCATGCTTAATGTAGAAATCATCAACGTTTTCTCTACAAATGGAATCCATAGTTTTCTTTAGGATCATATAAAGTATCTTTATTTATTCTCTAAATGGCTGTCCAATTTACCCAAGATTGCATGTTTAAAATATAATCTCTTCACATTGGTTTCAACTACCTCTTCACTTGTATGAATTAGTGTTTATTTCTCTTCTTTGTTGCTCTCTGAGCTGTTTCTTTGCATTGAGACTGAATGACTTCCTTACTGTAGTATTTAATAAGGTGAGCCCCACCAGGCTTTCTTGTTCTTTGAATAATACTTAGATATTTAAATATCTTTCTCCTTTAAATATAGTTATAGTCATATAGTTACGTTTAGTTGCTAGTTTATTCAACAGTCTAACACCAGTTATTTAAACTATTAACTCATGAAACCTTTATTATTTCTGGGCATTGTTATTTTTCAGGAAGAGAGGACTTTCTTTTAAAAGTGTCACTTTAAAATGCAAGGATGTCCACCAAACGTGCCAGAGGAGAAGCCATGCTATCCAGTACCAACTTAACTCACCCAAACACCTCGGACCCACCCCCTGCTGACTATCTATACTTCATTTTTAAGATTCTTTAAATCCACTTAAAACAGAAAAAAATATTTTCTTCCTATTTCACAACACCTATCATACATTCTGGACATAAGGGAGTGGGTTTATATAGGAGGGCAGAGGAGGGGGAAAATGAGAATCAAGATTCATCATGTACAGGTACAAATTCTCAATGTTGAATGTTATCATAATGCATCCTATTCACATAAAGACACTGTAATGTCTGACTCTTAATAATCACAGAAAGGAGGAAAAAAAACTAGAATTCTATGCATTGCTACTCAGTGCACCCAGGAGAATGAAGGCAGAAGAGCATCTGGGATTCATTCTATACAGCCTGTGTGGGACAGGTGAGGGTCAGAATGAATTTAGAAAAGAAAGTTGTAGAGATCTTTTCCCCACTGTACTCAAGGTATCTCCCCACACAATGAATCAAGAATGATGGTGTTTGAAAAAAGAGACCTCCACAGCTAGAAGACTGAGGACAAGATGCCAGGGTGACAGAATACATCTCACTCCCAGGGACTGGAGAAAATTTAATGAAAGAAGAAAGGAGGTTTGGAATCCATGCCTGTTGAATTAGTTGTCCTTTGCTTCAGCTGTCTCTCCTTTCTATCATCATCTTCTTCACCTTTACCCTCATGCCCTTCCTCCATGTCTTCCAGTTCCTCTTCTCCTTCCCGTTCCTCATCATCGATATCAGGAGCCAAGTAGTCCTGCAATGGAGTTTTCCAAATATCATTTTCAGTGTCCTCTCCTAATTCCTCTGTCCCCACAACAGAGTGCTTAGGAAACCGGAGAAAGAAGCCCCTGGTTCTCCATGCTGCCCCTCCCCCACAGGCTTGATTCCAAGTTCTATCTGAACATTCCATCAAATCTTTCCCATATAACTTGAGTAGACTTTGAAGATGGATCGTCACTGTGGGCCAGGTGAAATTCTTGAGAGAGAACTTTACATTCGTAATGAGGATTTTCTTCAGAACAGAAATCTACTTGGTACCCTGATTTTACGGCTTCCAATTCCATCACTTTGACTCAGGCCAAGTAAGGAACAGCCTCTTCATCTTCCTCCCCACTCAGTACAGAAAAATTTGTTAGTAGTTTACAAATATTGTCATCCACAAATTTGGGATTTTGGCAATCAATTCTGAGTGCTTCTGAAACATCTTGTTGGACTTGTCCTGTTTCTGTTCTATTCTCAATGTCCCCTCACTGGCTGGTTCACTCAGCCTGTGCCATTTTATCCTTCATCACTATGTTCAGGTGCTTCTTGTTCTCTTCCTCCCATGGGGGCCCAGCAAGACTGACACTGCCTCAGATTTGGGAGCTAGATACTGTGGGGGTTTCTTGCTCTGAGGGGTAAAGGAAGACTGGCACTTGAGGGCCAATTGAAGTTCTAGCACTGGGCCGAGCCCTTTGGAGGTCACTTGAAGCAGCTGAGGAGCCCCAAGACATTTTAAATAGGCATTATATTATTCATTTATACTGTTAATAATTATACAAATCTTGCTGCTGGGGCCAGTCATTATCTGAGAAATCATTTATCTCACTATTGTTTTTAATTTTGTATGAATATTACATTGATATGCAATAAAAATCTCAATTTAGTTCACGGGTACCATTCTACAACCTTAGCTGGTTGAATTGTATTTTTTCTAACCCCCATTCACAAATCAGGATATCATAAAGTAACCATAAACGTTAGTCTTCACAGGAGGAAGGAATACTGAGGAGATGGCTACGAGGGAGGAAAACAGCATGCTGTGTAATCTTTATCATTCCCCCTGCCCAGGATTCCTAGATTTAGATGGTTATATGTATAATATCCAGTTGGACATTTCTTGAATTATTGTTATTGTTCCTAATGGAAGTCCTGTGTGCCAGAGCACCGGAAATCAATCATATCAAAGCCAAAGTCAGAGATGACAGCTACTTGCTGGTTATGATATCAGCTCCTTGAACCGGGTGGTAGAACCCTGACACCCCAGTAGCCTGCCTGCTCTAACTGGACAACTCATTTTCTGACAATGTGGTAATGCATGTTGAATTGCATGGATTTAGCTTTTACCTATTATTGAGGCAAGTGTTGTTGGCAGATGCTATTTGCTTATTGCTGTGCAGAACATTTCATCTTTATTTGGCTAAAAATCATGATTTCTCAACAACTTGAAAAATCTCATTTTATTTTCACTATGATGATGATAATATCCTTAACTAATGAAGGTTTTATTCCTTCACATTTTTATTTTCTCTTATATTATAACACCAGCCAGTATTATTTTAAAAGAGCAATGAGATAAAATACTCCTGTGCTTTCCCTATCTGAAAGAGAGACTATAGTTTTCCAGTAAGTACGATGTTTGCTAAATAATTTTGTCATTTCCTTCCTTAAATTAAGGTCTATACTTTCTCTGAAATTCTCTGAGCTTTTTCTTTCTCTCAAACATATTGAACATGAAATTCTCCTATAGATAATTCCTTAGCATTTTAAACATATATTCCCCCTTTATGGGGATCTCAGGTATCATACACAGGTTCCATTTCAAAATATCAAACGTTAAAGAATATTTTTTAATGATGGCAAAAAAGAGACAAAGAGTACAGAAAATTCAAAGTGAAAATCAGCTGCTGTGTGTTCAACACTGTAACTACAACAAAGGAATCTTCACTGCCTGAAGAGATATAATTCCACTTCAAATTTTGGATAAATCATAAGAAACTATTTTCAAAGGAAAGATAATATTGTCTTCCATATGTAAAGTACAAAATTTAAACGTGTAGAAAACAGTTTTTTTTATACTTTCTGACCCTTTTGATTGCCCATTTCTCTGTGGCTGGCTGGATATATAGAATTTAAATAAATTATTCAATAAAGAACATGTCTTAGGTTTAAAATTTATTTTAACTATAAATGCTCACATAAGTGTACTTCTAAATGTCCTAAGTGGCCTGTTTTATGAATGTCAACTGCAAATGTTCTTGTAAATGTCAGTTTCTCAAGTTCATAAAAATAGACTCTGAAATGTTCTTGCAAATATCCCTGTGACTGGTACTTAGTGATCAAGCGCACTGAAATGTTCTAATTGAACTTCATCAAATTTTATCAAATTGAATACTACTAAGTCAGACTTTGACAGAAGTCTGCTGACCTGTGACAGAGAAAATTTTACATAAGGGTGTGTGTATTGTATTTAGAGTCTCCTGAAGAAGATAACATAAAAAATGAAATTCAAAGAAATACAGTAATGTACAATAACTGCAAGCTGATTTCAGAGAAGAGAAATACACGTTAGCTTGAGATGAAGGGTATAAAAAAGGAGTGAAGTAGAGGAAAGGATGGAGTCAGGCTACATGGTTTTTATGACTTCTGACTGCCTTAATCCAAGAGTAATCTAGAGGTGTATTAACTATCTGTAACTTTCTTTATTATAGTCATAATAAATTAGAATTGTTGCTAATACTGAAGACATAATCACTTTTTTTATCTGTGGCATACATATATGCACATATAACCATTCATTTTATATAATTCCTAAATTAATTCTATCAACTGCTTTATAATCTTAATTTCTTTGTGTTTTTAAAAACATTCAAATACACTAAGAACATAACAAACGTCATGCTATGAGCAGCTCCCCTTAAATTGACCTGTCAGTCTAAGCCCTTTGAAATGATTATAGTAAATACTTTTCCTCATTGACTTGTTTTGCTCTGATTTAGTTTTCAGACTTAGAGTATATGATGCCTTCATCAATAAAACAACAATGAAGGTGAGATATCAGCCCACTAAACTTTCCATCTATCTCTAATATTAATGTAATAGAAAAAATCATCCAAAACTTTCATGAAAACTGAGTTTAAGAAACATTTTCATCTCCGTGTTATGCAGTTATTAAAAGATTGTAATCACAAAAAAATTTTTAAAAAGGGGAAAATAAAGATGGTGAGTTTTCTATAAACTTATTGGCGATATATTTAACAGTTTTTTATTTTAAGGTAGGGATATAATATGCAGCCTAAATAGTATGATATGAATGCTTTTAAGTGTTTTTCTCAGACATTGTCATAAAGTTAGCAAGGTCATGATATCATGGATAAAGTTTCTAAACTATAGATCTCAATCACTCTGGCTTTTTAAAAAATAAAGTGATTTATTTTGCTGTATAGTTTCCCACCTGTATGCAGTTCTGTTATTAGTAGGCGTGGGCATATTGTCCTCTAATCAAATTTTTCAAGCCATCTCTATTAAGCAGTCAGTAAAACAAAGTATTGAAATGCAGATTGCATTGATTTGCTCCCAGTTATTGCAAGGTAAGAGGAAACAGTTACGCTGGGTCAATCAATATAATCTACATTAGAGTATCTTGTCTCCTAGAGTGCCAGGAAATATTCAGCCATCTCCATTATAGACATGGCCATTGTGACCACCTTATGTTGTCTGTCCTTAAATTCTTAAATTTATTTCCCCTGTGCCTTAAAGTAAGCAAGATTTTCAGACTTTCCCAGAACCCAAATATAACCTCCACTGAGTTTCCTTTCAATGCCGTTCTAGCTCCTGATCAGAAATAAAAGCTGCATTTGAGTTCATCATTAAGAAAGAACACCTGGGTTTGATACTGTATCATCATAACATTAATGTCTTTCTATTATGACTACCCTAAATATATATATATATATATATATATATATATATATATATATATATATATATATATATATATCTTTATTATAATCTTGCATGTTATGAAATCAGGACTTTACTAAATATAGGGCCCTCAAATGTGTGCTTTATTCTAATAGCACTAAAATAGTTCAGTGAATGAATGGACTTGTAGCAAAGAATGACTGTTGCTTCAATTGATGAAAGGGTATGCTTTTAAAAATAAAGCACTGCAAGCAATAATTGGTGATATTCTCACAATATATGTCGGGTATAAATCATATTTATGCTTTCATTTACACTGGGCTGCACAAATTGCATAGCTATTCTTGGGCAGATTGTAGGATGAATAAAATCTTTTATTCTTTGAAAAAAAACTGTCAAACCTTCTTTGAAAAGTTATATCGTTTGATGAGTCCACCTGCAATATATAAGACTTCCCCTTCCACTTTATCTTCAATTACACAAAATGGCTGGTCTTTTTAAATTGCAATTGGTCTGGTGGGTGTAGAGGACAATTTTCTTAGTTTTGCTTTGCATTTCACTGATGGATAATGATGTTAAGGATCATTTAATTTACTTGTTGAAAATTCCTTCCATGAATTATCTATGAAATCTTTCACCTGTTTTCATATTGCCTTCCTCGTATTTTCAATATTGACTTGTAAGAATTTTCAATAAAAGATTTTTTTAGATATGTACATAGTGAATATTTTCTCCTAATCTGTAGTTTAGATTTTTCTTTATTTTAGTAATGACCTCTGATGAGCAAATGTATTTATATTTGGTGAAGTTCAATTTATCCCAAATTTCTTTAATATTTTGTATGTTTTATATAACATTCCAATTTTTTATTTTTAAATTAAAATTTTTAAAATTTTTATCTTTATTGGTACATTTCTTTCTTCTTTTTTTTTTTTTTTCCTTTTTGAGACAGGGTCTCACTTTGTAGTTCAGGCTGGCTCTGAGCTCACTATGTAGCCCAGGCAAGCCTCAAACTCAGCAATCCTCCTGCCTCTGCCTCCCGAGTGCTGGGATGACAGGCGTGAGCCACCACGCCCAGCACTGTGGTATGCGGTATTGATTGCTGGTGGGCGTGAGTCTCCACACCCAGCGTTGTATGTGGTTACCAGGGATCGAACTCAGGACCTTGCGCTTGTGAGGCAGGTGCCGGAACCACTGAGCTAACCCTCTGGCCCGGTACATTTATTTCTATTTAACACTTTTGTCCACACCATAGACATAAAGACTTTTTGCTTCTAGAAATTTTAGAATTTGGGACATTACATGTGCTGCATACTCTTACAATCATATTGATTTTGTTCTTTCAAATATAGATGATGATGAAAAGCCATCAGTCATTTTTAAAAGTTTAGCTTCTTTTGTTTTATTACTGTTTTCAGAGGAAACAATTATAGTGAAAATAGTTAAGGAGGCATGAAAATATTATCATGATTCAGCTCTCCTATCTGCATTTTCAAGTTTGGTATTGAGAATAAGGAGATCGTTTACTGAGATTTTTATTTTTTCTTCCATGAAACAGGGAAGTTTTGCTCAGAGTAATATGTTAGTGATGTTAAAATGAGACTGATCCAAATGGTACCTTTTTATCAGCAATTTCCATTTTATGGACTATATGATGTCTCCAGTGTATAATTACTCCTGTTCATTTTTTCCTGCTAATTTACAGAAAACGCATACCTTTAATAATTGATGCTTGGCCTTAGACATTTCAGCTAATCTTACAGTTTTTCAAGTCAGATATTAAGTGCTTTTTCTGTGGTTTTATATTTATTCTAAATAATTTATCTTTTATTTATATTTTATTTGTGAAAATAGAGTATAAGTTCTGTTTAGCCTTTTTTGTTCAGAGCAGCCTCACTAGAAATCATCAAGCCCTTTCCATGTCTTTCTTTAACCAGCCTTTGTGGGTTGGGTGCTGGGTGAGAATGTAAAGATAACAATCCAGCTAACCTATTTATAAAAAAGTTACTCAAACTTTTCCCAGAGATGTACTTATTGTGTTCAAACCATTCACTTTCCTCTGTCTTTATTTGTGGGACAAATGTCACCTATGTATCTGTAAATCCACACCATCAGCAGAATTATATATGCTCAGTCATTACTCACTCAGTTCCTCTAATTCACTTGACAGTTGACACTGGTTATGGGTTTTTTCCACTCATTTAAGAGAATTTGCATTTATTGCTCCATGTTTTGTGGACATAGTTCTGTATATCTAAGACAGGGATGGATGGAAGTAAAATAAATGGCTAAGATATGTGTCAAATAGATCTGAAATGATTTCTATAGTGGCATTTTATACTCCAAAATAAACTTCAAACTTTTCTAGAGATTTAATGGAAATACTGAAGCTATTTAGAAATCTTTTACCAAATTAAAATAAAGTTATTGGTGGAAATAATTTACTAAATAGTTAATTAAATCCTTGTAATAAAAACAACTTTCATCACAAAATAGTATATCACATTGTTTAAAACTGAACTCTGTATATAGCTAAGACCATTTCTGATCCTTTTTAGGGAATGAATCAGCCTCTTTTTCTCAGTTAACTTATAAAGATGAGTTAGTTAAGAAATGCAACTCGCTAAATTGGTATAGTCTTAAATAATTTACTGTGGCCACACTGCACAGTGGCTGGCACATATTATGGGCTAATTTAATGTTAGCTGTTACGATAAATTTCATATGTCCTCAAAAAGCAATAAAAGGCCTTGTGTCTTCTTTAGTTTGTACTTATTAGCATCATGTAGAGGATTGAAGGATCATCTTCCATTAGCATTTAAAACACATTACTTTGTAAATTGCATCACAATGAAAAACTGTAAATGGCTGCCTCCTGAAATCTTTGTTCAAAGACATTGCTTTCATCCACTTCTATCATCCATTGCGGTGGCTAAACCATACTGGGTCTACCTGATTGGCTTGAGCAGCAGTTGGGATTCTAAAACTCACATTTGGGGATTTCTGGGTGGGGATAGAGGTGTGACCTTGAAGGATACATGGGGTCCTGTTCTCCTCTCTTGGACAGTGCTCTTCTCTGCTTGCTGGCCACCAGGAACTCTGTTCTACCACACTATCGTGCCATTATGTTTTGTCCTGGAGCCCATTTAACTAAGAACTGAATTTCCTGAAAATATAAACCAAATTAAGCTTCTCTCCTCTTAGTTGTTTGTAGCAGGTATTGTGTCTCAGCCACAGGAAGACTGACTAAAGCATCCATATGCTAGCTCTTACCCTTTCTATATTTTACTATTTCCTCTAAGTTATTGTTTCTCAAAGTAATTTTCAAACTACCTTTATCAAATTCCTCTGTGGTTATAATTAAAATAATGATTCCATAGACTCACTACTAGAGGTGTTAATGAATGAGACTTTGGAAAGTCTAAGTAATCAATTTTTTTTTTTTTTTTTTTTGCTTTTTGAGACAGGGTCTCGCTTTGTAGTTCAGGCTGGCCCTGAGCTCACTATGGTGCCCAGGCAAGCCGCCGTGAACTCAGCAATCCTCCTGTCTCTGCCTCCCGAGTGCTGGGATTACAGGCGTGAGCCACCATGTCCAGCATTGTAGTATGCGGTGTTGATTGTTGGTGGGCATGAGTCTCCACGCCCAGCATTATATGTGGTTACCGGGGATTGAACTCAGGACCTTGCGCTTGCGAGGCAGGCACTGGAACCACTGAGCTAACCCTCCGGCCCTAAGTAATCAATATTATTAACATTTGCTTTATGTTTGCTATACACAAATGATTATAAACCAATATTTCAGAAGGGTGATCTATTCATTTTCCAAATGTTCATTTTTCTGAGTTGATAAATATTCCTTCTCAGGATATATGACTTTCAGTAATTATGCTCAAATCTCAATGTATACTGGACCCATACTATTTTCTTTACATGCAACAGCAGTTCATCTATCAAATTACCTTCATTTGTCAAGCTCATATCTTATCTCTCCTATGCTTTTAAAACTTTTAAAATTCTTGGTAAAAGTAACAGGAAATACTAAGGAAACAGGCTGCATTATCAGCCTTCTCGGTTTAGTCTTCTTTGTAATTCACACTGTTAACATAATGCAGAATGAAGATAGGCACCCCTGCGGCTGCTGAGCATCAGACTCGTGCTTTGTTAGTGACCACACTGTTTACTGTGGAAGGCACTTTGCCATACTAGTCTGTCATCAGCTTGGGTCTGCAGCAGCAACCTCAGAGAGAAGAGTTGCACCTCAGCTCACCATATGGAGTGAGTTCTTGGTTCCATGTTGCAAATAAAGCATTTCAGAATATGTCAGTGTGGGGCCTAGGCAGATTTATTAGGCAGAGTCAGAAAGCAAGAGAAAATAGGAAAGTAATTTCAGCGCTTGAGTCTACACGGGGCATGCTCTAGGAAGTTAGGGTTGGTCCACTAAGGAAAGAAACAGACTAGTTTTACCAGTTAGTGAGGTGGGTTTGGGTCTGATGGATCATTACCTCAGTCCTAGTGTTTCTCTGTGGCTCCAAAAGTACTTACAACTCAAGGAGGTGTGTCGGTATCCAATGGTGAGGAAACAGCTGCCTATGCTGAAGGTTACAAGATGTAATAGGTTAGGTGTGTGCCAACAACAGCAAAAATGTGGCATAAACAGAAATGTAAACAAAAAGTGTACAATGATGAATTAGGCATTTGGATTTTTAAAGGAACGCACCCTGTCCCAGGTATCTCTCATTGAATTCTTGGATTAGATAGATATGATTGACAGGGTGCTGAGTCCTGGCAGGGGCTTCCAACATGATGCTCATCCCAGAACTTACTCTGCTAAGTTGGGTGCAGGACATGCATTTTGTATTGATGAACTTTTAATGAGGCTCAAGTGAAAGTCAGGCCAGGAGTTCTAACACACTTGTGCCCTGAACTAGAATGGTAGAGATTTCCTGGATCTTCGCTCTTTTGATGTTTGGTTCTTAGAATAAACGTTCCTGGGTTGTTGCCCAAGTTCAGGTGGGTGAAAGGGGGAGGACCCCTCTCCCACCTCAGTCATGCTACCTGCCGTAGGGCTGAGCAGAAATCTGACTCAAACATTTAATCTACTCAGAAGACATGAAGCGAAGGTTTGGCTCTGTTCTGCACTCAGTGTCACTTCCCACATTTTACAGTATTTAACCAATATTGCTTGTATTTCCTAAACTCATCATGGTTAAATGTGATTTATGTAAACCACCTAATTCATCCTTTGTCCCTTCCAGTTAATCCAAGATAAAAAGCAAAACAGAAGGAATAAAAGCCTTATTTCCTTTCAGCTCTTGTATCTTTTAAAAAGTATTACATGTGAAGGAACATATTTTGGAATATATTTGATATTTCTCCATGTCTTATAGCAGTGCTTTATCTTAGTACCAGGGACATGTTTACAGTATTTTGTGTATTAAAAGAAGATGTGCTTTATTTAATAAAAAGGAATATTATTCTTCCATAAAGAGTTATTAATGAGTCATTTATACTCAAATGGATATACCTTGAGGACATACTCATAAGTGAAATGAATAGGTCAAAAATGTGTTATCTGGTATCAGAAAACTGTAGATATAAATGGGTTTTAAAATATAGGATAGATATTGTGAAATAAAAAAATATTCAAAGGGAAAAGGTTAGGGTTAAGTAAAGAAGGGAAAAAAGATTTGATGGTTAAAAAAGGAAACCGCTTATGTATATAGAGGCGGGGGTGGTAGGGTGGGCAGGTGAATGGAAAAAATAAGTGGTGTCATGTACTGGCATAAATTCTCAATGTTAATTGTGATCATGATGTGTATATAAAATGATCCAATGAAATTAATTTATATGTGTATATATATTATATTAGTTGATTGTATATGTATTTCTGTTATTAGGTTTGAACTTTTTTTTAATTTTCTTTTGAGACAACTGTGGAATTACAGAAAGTAAGGCTCAAAAATACATAAGAATTAGCAAAACTCCCAGATATTTTAAGTTGTATTTAAGTATTTGTCATTTTGATCAACAATGTTGCCTTCATAAAACATTGCTCACTAGGACTCATAGTCGCTAGGTCCTATATTGTGTGACTTTGTGGAAGAAGAAATTTCAATTAAAGAGATAATGATCATAAGAATGGCACCATTCTTATTGCTAACATTCAACGTTGCCGTAAGAATGGCAACTCATTATTTTATGAGTCTAAGCTCGGAGTAATGGATGATAGGAGATGAAAGAAGCTAGGCAAAAGAGCTTACATTTTATCAACAAAATACCTTTCAGGAGAAGTCAAGACAGGAACTACATATGTCATTACATGTATTAAATAAATTTATGCAATAATTTTCTTTAATTGTCAAAGAATATGCAACCGTGTTTCTTTCTTTCTTTTTTTTTTTTTTTTGAGACAGGGTCTCACTTTGTAGTTCAGGTTGGCCCTGAGCTCACCAGGTAGCCCAGATTAGCCTTGAATTCAGCAATCCTCCTGCCTCTGCCTCCCAAGTGGGATTATATGCATGAGCCACCACACCTAGCACTGTGGCGTGTGTTACTGATTGCTAGTGGGTGTGAGTCACCATGCCCCATATTGTGGTATATGGTTACCGGGAACTGAATCAGGGACCTTGTGCTTGCCAGACAGGCACCAGAACCACTGAGCTAAATCTCCAGCCCTACAACTATATTCTTTAATGTAGAAGAAGCCATCATTGTGGTCTTCACATGAGGTTTTCAGGTTTGTCATATTAGGATTTTAGACCTAATGTGTAACATACTCACATGGTCATTATTGTTTAAGTTTTAGTTTTCAGACTAAGAATATTCCCTGTCTACAGTATGAGAGGCTTCTGAATTTGTCTGCATGGTCACTTTTACCAGCAACTTACATATTTTCTTTTGACTTATTCAGATTGATTTCTTCTGGTTTGGAGAACTCTCTTTAGCATTTTTTGTAGGAAAAGATCTCATGTATATACATTCCTTTACTTTGTCTCGTATTGTCTTTAAATTACCCCTTTTTTTCCGTTTGGGGTCAATGCTAGGATCTTTCACATACTGTTAAGTTTTAGATCTGAAATAATCATCCCAAACCTTGTGTGTTTAGAAGTTGATTTGATCATGGGGCTCTACAGTCATCAATCAGATATAACCATCAGTGAGTTCAGACATCGACTGTGCTTGCAGTTGTGTCACTGGGGACATGACCCTACAGGGCGGATTCTCACTTGTCCCCTCCCTTGTCCCTGATTCCTGGAAGTCACAGGTTAGCAATTTCCACTGTCATGACCTTTTCATGCAGTTTCTGCCCTGGAGCCAGCTAACGATGGACCAAAACTGAGCAAAAATAAATCTTGCTTTTCTTTTAAGTTTCAGATGTTAAGTATTTTGTTACAACAATGGGAAGGCAACAGATACAAATGCTCAGTGAATGTTCTATCACTTACTCAGACTCTCAGCCTGCTCCTTCATTTCTAATGGATAGTTTATGGGGTGCAGTACTCTTGATTCACCGTTTTCCTCCTTCATTACTGTGAGTGGACTGTGCAGTTTCTCCAGAGAAATCTGCTGTTGGGTAAATTGAAAGGCCTCTAATGTGTTCTTTCCTTTAAATTCCTGTCCTGAGAACTTTATCTTTGTCTTTTACCTTAATAGCTTGACTATAAGACATCTTAGGACAGAATGTTTAAATCTGAGTAGTGATCTTTGATTTTCTTATACCTAGATATGTGTATCAATGTCTAAGATGTTTTCTGTTTTAATAGCTTTGTGTAAGTTTTCTACTTGACAATTCTCAATTCCCAATAATATGAGTATTTTCATCTCATTACTGTCCTGAAGTTCATATACACACTTTATTTCTTCTCATGCTCTTTTTCTCCTTGTGTTTTCAAATAATCTGTCTTTAAGTTGATTAATTTTCTCTCCTGTTTGATCTGTTGTGCTACCAATACTTTCCAACACATTTTAAGTTTTGCTTATTCCATTTGTAAGCTTAATGATTTCCATTACACTTATTAAATTACTTCCATGTCTATATTGGATTTTCCCAGAATATTAAAACTCTTCTGTGTTTGTTTGGTTTGAAGCTGCATTTAAAATAGCTAGTTTGTACCTTCAGTTTGTTTGTTTGTTTGTTTCTTTTCTTTCTTTGTTTATTCATTTTTTTGAGTGCCAGAGCTCAAACTTGGGACCTTGAGCTTGCAAAGCAATTGTTGGAACTACTGAGCTAAATCCCCAGCCCTTCAGTTTCTCATACTTGAAAAATGATATAGTTTTTACACACCTGTGTCCTACTATTTAACTTACGAGTATGACCTCAAGGTTCATCCATTTGAGCATAAATAACTCTAATTAATCATTATGTATGGCTGAATAACACTCCATTTTATAAAAACAAAATGAAACAAAGCCATGTCTTCTTTATCTAGTCTCTAGTTGATGGGGATTTCCAAGATTTAGCTATTACAAACTGAACTTCTCTAAATGGGTATATGTATACCACTGTGATATGATTATTTTAAGACTTTCATATAAAGACGTAGCAGGGAAATAGCAGGGTCAAATGGGGCCTCTAATTCCAGCTTTTTGAAGAATCTCCACACTGATCTCCACAGTGGTTGCCCCAGTATACATTCAAAATAGGAAGAAAATGTTCCAATGGAAAAGGGAAGAATAAGAGGAAGAAAGAAAATTGATGGTGAAATCATAAATAAGGAAACAAAGTTTATATATATAGGGTTTGTGGGTTGTAGAGGTGGTAGGGGAATGGGAAAACATGAAAATCAAAATGTGTCATGTATAGGTACATTCTCACTGTTGATTGTAATCACAATGTATATATAAAATCACCAATAAAATTAATAAAATAAAACTAATTAGTTGGTTTGGCTGGGCGTGATCTTGCACACCTGTAATCGTAGCCTTTGAGAGGCAGAGAGACAAGGATTACCATGAGTTAGAGGCCAGCCTAGGCTACATAGTGAAGTTCTGTTTCATAGAAAAACAAAACAAAACAAAACAAAACAAAACAGCTGATTTGAAAAGACTCCTTTTGGTTACTACCTGTACAAGTTCTTGTGCATTATTTTGTGAGTTCATAGTTTCCTGAATGGCCTTGATTCTCAGTCTGTAATGTCACCTAGGCCTCGAAAGATTGGAAATTTATTCCAGTTTTCATAACTTGTTTATTTTGTGCTTGGCATCCCAAAAATTCTAAGCACACTGCTCATTTTTTTCTGGTAATTTCTGCCATTTTAGCACTATATACTGTCCTAAGTTCAGATTTGCCACAATTCTACTGTTATGTGTTGCCACTGTTTCCACAACAGAGGCCAATCAAAACCTAAGTTTGCCCCAAATCTAGTTGGCATGTTGTATAGCATAAACAAGTGAATCTAAAATGAGTATTCCATCTCCACAGAGCTTTACCTAGAGCTGAGGCTTTACCTAGGTCAAAATACCTTGAATGAAGTCAGATGCTACAAGACCATGCCCAGCTCTGAGAGAATACACCTGTGTTCTGTGCCATACCTACAATCACCAGCACTGCTAATCTGTGCCATGCCTTGAGGCTAAGCCCACAACTCACTGAGGACAGTACAGAACTGGAGTAAGGCTAAAGCCTACAGTGCCACAGGCCACCTACAGCTTAGATGGACTGAGACCACTGTAACTGGTGTCACTGATGCTTGACTCGATATTAGTCTGAAAGACTGAGATTGTATGTTTCTATCTAGTGTGTAGGATGTATCAGAGGGGCCACCTGGAGGCAGTGTCTGTGAATGGGATTTGGTAGGATTGGCCCAGTGTTAGTTTTTCAAGCCTGGAAATGAGTTAAAAGGAAAAGTTTTAAGGAAAGTGTACTTTCCTACCCTCAGTGAATGGAATCTTGCTTAATTCTGCTCATGCCTGGAGTAGTCCTGGTAGAGGTGAGACCTTTGCACAAGTGATGCCAGTGATGGAGCTGATCTGGAGTTTCCATCTCTGAATAGCATCTTAGAGAAAAGTCTGCTGCCTGACTTTGGTGTAGGAAAGTGTCCCTTGGTCATCAAGGCTGGCATTAGAGTCACATAGTCACTGGGATCTATGTGGTATAAGGGCTGGGTGGTGTCTCAGGTCCACTTAGTGCCAACCAAACCTCGGGTCTATCCTATTAGTACTCAGAAATCTGCCTGGTTACTGGAGCAGGTCTGAACCCCAACCAGGAAACTCTGGTCTGAATACAGAGGATTTTTTTCTCCTGTGTAATACTACATCTCACCCTGGCAGGCCCAGCATTGAGCACAAGAAAAATTCTGTTCTGCCTCTTGTATATCACTCTCTGGTGGGTAGGGTGTTTTTTTCTTCTTCAAGTGCTAAAATGTAGGCAAAATAGAGTTTCTTGCCTGTCTTCCATGGTCTTTGTGGCTTGTCTATAGGTATTAGCATGGGGTCAGGAGTCATGAATCTCTGTTTGGTACTAGGTTTTACTGTGGTAAAACTAGTACTAGTTTTCACCCCCTACATTGAATTATTTCTGTCTCTCATGTGTTAAGACTAATTCTAGTTCTTTATTCTAGACATGTTCAGTGAAAGGAAGAATGTGCCCATACGTATTTGGAATGCCATTAAAACATAATTTTCAGAACTGTATAGTTAATATATCTGTAATGCTTTTGAAGAATTTAAAAGGAAGCAACTTATTAGCTGTAACATAATTATCAGCCAAGCAATTAAGTCAATTAATGCATACATATTCATTGTTTATATTAATTTTCTGCAAAGTATTGTGCTAAAAGCAATAGAGAATACTAATCCTTTGAATAATGGTTAATTCCAGGTAAAGATTAGATATAGTTTCTACCCCTCAGAATTTATACTTAGACATGGACAAAAGACATGTAAACAAAATATACAATCTTTGTACTTTTTTTTCTTTTTAGAGATTAAAGCATCTCTGCCCATGAATGAATCCACTCATTTTTAAATATAGGAAAGAAGAGTTCAAGTTGCAGGTGAAGGGATAGTAGTGTTCCGATTCAGAAAGGCCTGCTGAGGTCGGGGAATGTGGCCTCAGAGCCACAGGATTAAAAGGCCTCACAGAGGTCATGTTACATATGCCTTTACTAAAGTAGATAACTCTGCCGAGTATTAGCAGAGTATAATGGCACAAGCTTGTTGCCTTTCCATAATTTGCCTCTGTTATACTGGAAGGAGTCCAGTGAGCTAAGTTTACTTCCAGCCAATGTCAACTCAGTTGCAACTAAATTCTTCCCCTCTGAATTAACTGTTCTCTTCATCAAAGATATACTCATCCCTTTATCCTAGAGTCCTGCCTGCTTGATACTTGTTATTAGTAGGTACCCCAAAGCCTGCCCAGCTTCCCCTTCCCACGATGGTAATGAATAAACACTGGATGTCCTGGGAGTTCTTTGTCTTTGCTGCCCAGAGCAATTTAGAGCAGCCCAAAACTCAGTTTCTCTCAAGTTTGTATCTGTGCGTGTGTGTTTTATTTCTCACTTCCCTATCTTGTGGATGTCATACTGGCTTGCAGGAGGCCAGCACCACTTCAAGGGTCTTTGATGACTCCCCTTCTTCCGTATACTTTGCAAAAAGCAAAGGTGAATGCCAGTGTATAATATATATATATATACCAACACTGGAAGTAACACTGCTCTGATAAAAGGGTAATGGAACAATAAATAGTTTGAGCAAAGAACACTATCATAAAAATATACATGACATGAATCTATTGTATTTTAATATGAATATATTAGAAAATAATGTGCAATGTTCTTAAAATCTGCTGAAATGTTCAAACTTGGACTAAAGCTGCAATATGTAAAACAATGATAGTATGTGAAAACATAATCATTCTTTTTCTCATTACAAAATGTGTTCATCATAAAAAGCTAAAAGACTGCATCCTCTCATGTCTTTCTATTTTAGAGAAAAATAATAAAAAATTCTATGGGTAATTAAAATGGTATTGCTCCAAAATCACTGTAAGGATTCAGAAACTATGGTAAATGATTTCCCAGATGTATCAGCAAAAGCCTACAGGATTTGAAAGAGAATTTAGTCACTGAATTACATTGAAAGCCATCAAACATAGAGAAATAATATGTTTATTATTAAAGATGCTAATACAGAGTAGAAAGGGACAAATGTCTACATTAAACTAATTTTATTAGTTCTGGGCATATTTGGCGGCCTGGGTGTAGTTAATACATTAATTATATTTTTGCTAATTTCATTTTGATTGCTATCACCAGAAGAAATACCTACCTAACATTAAATTAAAAAATAAAGATAAGGTTAATAAGAAAATCATCTCCATTCTTTACTGTTTATGAATCTATTTATAGATACATTTTCTTACCTTAGATGGTGTATTATGTATTTTTTTTTCTTTTTAGTACTTACTTTATTTCAATCCATTGGGCTTTTAACAAAACCATCAACCTGTTATATAAATTCAGAGAAATATTCTTTTAGTAAAGTATGTTTCTCATCATAATGTTCAAGTAATTTGCAGCCCCCAATTTTCTGCAAAAATGTAACTATTTAATTTGATTAAAATCTATGAAATATAAGAATGAATAAACTCTCAGGTAAGCCTAAGGGTAGTTTTTGTCAAAAAATATCTGGCTACTTTTCAGATATGACAGCTGTCAAATTTATAAAAAGACTTGAAGCAGATATTAAGAGATAGATAGATAGATAGATAGATAGATAGATAGATAGATAGATAGATAATAGATATAAACTTTTTGCTAAGCAAAAATTTCTGTTCAGTTATTTAATAGAGGGGAGCTCACAAAATGAGTTATTCAATTCAATATCAAAGTAATGTGTTTTTCTTACATTTAGGAAAAAAAAGCTTGCAGAATGTCTCAGATGCTGTCACAAGATGGCCCAGAAACAGGATTCTCAGTTGCAGTGACTCTGGTAGTGGTGCCAGTCAGTGGAAGTCCTTCTCAGGAGCAAAGGTGAGAGGGCAGAATGGGTGTCAGAGAGCGGTCACTGCTGTGGCGGAGGTGGCTCTGGCCTGTCCTCTCAGTGTGCACACAGCACCGGGAGAATTCACTTCAGATCTCTGGTGGATTATTCACTAAGGCACCGTCAGTCACTGCAGTTGGAAATTGTAGCCAAGGAAAGTGAGTGAGGCTTGGGAGGGACTCAAAAAATCTGATTCCTGGCACTTGGAACCTCCTATCCTATCTCTGCCCATGGGATTTAGAGAGTCACAGTAGCTTACAGAGCGAAGCTGGCTCTCTGAGCATGCTGGAGCTTAGTTTAAGCAAGAGTAGCCCATGCAGGTCTCCTGCAGAGGACAAAGTTGGAATATCAATACTTCTAGGGTAAGTGAAAAGTAGAAAAGGTGATGTGGTGTCTACAGTGTTGAACCATGTATACCTGATACATCAGAAATGTTCATGAAACTTTTCCTTAAATGTGACCTTTCTAAATATTAGATCATGACAGCTTTATTTGTGTTAGGGAAATGAAGAAAAACTGAAATGTAAGTCAGGGAAGAGTGACAGCAATAATTCAAAATGAAATAAAGAGCATTATCATTGATGCTTCTAGAACCCAAGGAAGAATGAGCATCCAAGACAGTACACTTCTCTAAGGACACAAATCTGCTTTAAAAAAATGGGCAAACACACTTGCTATTTTACATGACTGGCATGGAATCAGACTTTAGGAAAGAGGAAAAAAAGATTCTTTAGCATTGTTTTAGCTGTTTGTATGTTCCAAGATTGGTTTACACAGTTTTCAAGGTGAAGCCAACGTGGCATTTTTATCTAATGAAATTCAAAATGGCATAAAGGTAATGTTATGGAGCTTGTGAAAAAATATTTGCATTATTTAAAGTGACAAATGTTAATTCAGTGGATAAGCAATCTGTCACCTGGTTGGGACATATTTCCACAGCTGTGGGAATCAAACTGAAGCCTGACTTATGCGAAGTTATTCCAGAAGCACCTGTTCTGGAGGAAAAAGATAAATTACTTTTACTTTTAGCTTATATGGATGCTATTTGAAAGGTAAGCTCATTTGCCACCGATCTGGCATTATTACAGAGTCATAGCCAATTCATGGAAGTACTTACTGAATAGTGGAAGCAAGTGAGCTAAGGCAAAAGACTTGCAGAAATAAAAAAGTGAAGGAAAGCCTTCCTTTTAGAGTTTAAATATTGGTTAAGAAATTGTTAAGAATTAGATTTTTCACTTTTTTGAGAGAAATTTACACTTTGAAATATCTAGAAGTTCCATTTGTGGTAATGAGGTGGGATAGAAGAAATTTTTTAAGTGAATAAAAAGGAGACAAGGAAATCATAGACTAAGACACCGTACTTTTAAGAAGATTGCAACTTCAGAGGCATAGCTGAAGGTGCCCAAGGGGATCCTGCCAGCACTCCCTTGCTTAATTTTAGGTTCTTCCTTACTTGATCTGTCAACCAAAATTCCTTGGCAATACTGAAAGTCATAAATTGCTCTAACTGGGAAACTGGAGGTCAGGAGCTTGAGCCCCAAATAAAGGAACAGACTGAGTGAATCCAAAGGATATTTAGGTATCTAAAGTAACAACAGAAATAACACTTAGGTTCCTACACAAATAATGGGCTAATACCTTCTGAAGGTGGGTTATATTCTTCTTGGGTTTTTACCACCTCAAGGGAAAGAGAAATGTTCATGTTCCAGGAAACGATCAATCTCACCTCTCAAAGTACTAGCAGAGCCTTCTTGAGGGCGCCTAGTTTCTGCCTAAAAATCCCTTCCCATACCTCTCACTGACATGTCCTGAAAATTCTTTCTCCAAGAGAAAGTTCATTTAAGTGGGAACTTACATGACAAAGGGTGGGTTGAATT
This sequence comes from Thryonomys swinderianus, assembly GCA_004025085.1. Classification (NCBI taxonomy): domain Eukaryota; kingdom Metazoa; phylum Chordata; class Mammalia; order Rodentia; family Thryonomyidae; genus Thryonomys; species Thryonomys swinderianus. The sequence goes on from PVIC010006727.1 coordinate 40,574, forward strand.
CCTTATTTCAGCTTCAGAGACCTCAATTTGGTGACAGTAATGTTATACTCAAAATTTGATTTTTGAATAAGGTGAAAAGGACACAATATTTTTTTATTAATTTTTCTTTATTGGAACATTGTATATACACATCATGATCATAGTCAATATTGGAAATTTGTACCAGAATATGACACAGTTTAATTCTGAATTTTTCCTGTTCCCCTACCCACCCCACGATGCCCCACAATTTTTAAAAGGATAAAGATATTACATTGTCTTTTTTGCAAAAATAGTGTATCATAGCTCTATATTTGCCCTAACTTGATAGGATAAAATTAATCTATTTCTCTTAAAACTGTGTAGGTCAGTTTTACAATTATTTCCTCTATTATTACTGTGAAATTCATACACATATAAAATTTAGTATGTAAATTATAATTTTATATACCACTAGGGGTTTGAGATTTCTCCATAGGATACTATGGAGATGAAGTAGAAGACAAGAGTTTGACAAACAGGCTGCACAAGTGGGCATGACCTGTTGACTGTGGAGGGTCAGGGTACATGTGAAGGAGAACACAGCTTGAGACCAATCAGAAGGTGTTACCTTCAGTTCCTTGGTGAAATCAATCAGGTTTTTGATAGGATGGTTCGATCTGACCCCAGGTTGAAAAAGGGGAGATACAAGAGACCTCTGCCATCATGGCCACAGTGAGCTTCTTTTAGTGGCCTGCTATCACTTCACAGTGTACATCTTTTTCCACCTTTAATGAATATAAAACCTTCCATCCTTTTATGTGTATCTTATCCAGTAGTTTATTCAGGACACCAAGGATCTTGAAAGAGTCTATGGAACCCTAGAATCTGGTAAGGGAGACATATATTTTTATCAGCATCTATTATGGTAATGATACTACAATTCAGTAATTCTCTGGATGGAATAAAACTTCCAAACATATTCCTTAATGAAATTAGCAGCTGCAAGAATCTAATTCAGAAAGTAGGCAATTTCCAACAGTGCTTTAAAAATGAGAATCAAATTTCACAATTGTTAATAATATAATCCTTTCCTGAAACTCATCTGGTAATTTATTTAGAAAATCTATGTAATTTGGAGACTAAATAAAAGAATACACACACACATACACACACACACACTCTCCCTCCCTCCCTCTCTCTCTCTCCCCAAATCTTTGCCCTCCAAGCTACTCTGAATACTGTGTGTTGTTAACACTATAGACTTAAGACTTATAATCACACAAGTCATAAGAAAGATTGAGAGAGGAAAGAGGCAGAGAACAGAAGGAGAAGGAAGAAGATAAGAAGAGTTATAAATTTGATGTTTATTTTTCTCAAACCAGTTTGAGGCCTTGACTTTTTTACTTTTAACTTACATTTGGAGAAAACTCAACTTTTGCTTTAATTTGGCTGACATTTGAAGACAAGTGTCAGTGCATGGTTATCTTGCTCTAAGGTGGAAACACCATGGTAGAAGCGTGAGGTGCTGAGCTCATGATGGCCTGGAAGCGAAACAGAACAACGTGCCAGAGAGGGAGGGGTCACGGTCCGACATGGTATCTTTTGACATTCTTCCATGACCCACTGGATGCTCAGGTCCGACATGTGCATCACTGATCTAGCTGCGGATCCCAAAACCAATCAAGTTCATACAATTACACTTAGCTTTCACAAGGCAATAACCACTGTGTAAGTCTTACAGTCTAGGAAGCTGGTTATTACTGAGGCTAGTTAAAACAATACAGAGTAGGTTTGAAGGCACATTGCAAATTCAAATTCAGTTCTTTTTAATTCAAAACTTTTGCATTGTTCTGCTTCCTAGATTCTTCCCTCAAATAAACATGAAATTATTAAGGCCGGCTATGTCCCAAAAAATAATAACTCCACCTCCAAGAAAACTTTTCTTTATTGTCATTGTCATCAATATATAATACTGTCAAACAGAAAAAGTGACAAGGGAGAAATTACTTTGATACCAATTTATGTTCCAAACTTTGCAAGCATGAAATCTTACAATGCTGGAACTATTCAAACTGCCACATCAATGGACAACTTCAGAAATAATATCCATATGGGATTAATAAAAGGAAATGCTTCTTTCTATACACTTGGGATTTTTCACAGGTATAAAGAGTAATCATGATATAAACTGGGCCATATACATTGGTAGTGCCATTGAAAATAGATTCATAACAAGAAATAACTGAGAAAAATTGGGATTGATCTGAACAACAGCAATGACTGGAAGTGATGGCTAGTGAAATCCACCAAGCAGTGGAAGCAGCAGTGGCACTCTCTTCCTGGGGTGTGGAGCGTCATTCAGCGACTAAGTATGAAGATAATATACTAACTTGCTATTATTGAAGAGTTATTAACTTTTCCAAGGGAAAATATCCCACACACTTCCTAAGCATTGGATAATACAGAATAAGTGATAAATAACTTTTTTACTAAAAGATACTCTCAAGTGTTATTCAGATATCTAACATAGGAGTTAGATATGTTTTGTTTTGTCTTGATTTTAGCCTGTCCTTCCTTTCTAGGTGGAACCCACCTGCTACTTGCATTTTTCTTTTGCCTTTTATTTGTCTCTTGATTTATAAGAAAAAAATATGCAAATTTGTTTAATTTTTAAAATTTAGCACATGCTCCTAATTGAATAATTTATAAGATTTGCTTATGAGACATCTATTATCTATATTCTTGCAATGGATATTTTATTGTAGTTTTTAATCTGAGATAAAAAATTGAATTTTTAAATTTTATTCTTTTTACTTTTATCATGTTTCTTCATATATTACATTCTTAACATAAATTATTAAAATGAATTAAAGCACAGCATGGATGAACAAATAAAGTAATTGCACAAGGAGGCAAAGACTGGGGGAAAATAAGATCATTTAGACAATTTGGCTTTGTAATTTTCTGTATACTGAAGAATTACAAAGCATTAAGTCATTAAGTTGGAATGAACAGCAGCACTTCTGAGAACTGGCACGGAGTGCAGCAAATGTATGCTTTGATCTAAGTGACAGAAATAAATTTGCCAGTGGCTTGATAATATTTAGCATGTTTAAACTAACCCATATTAATAGAAACGCAAGCTCAATACTTTTTAGTTTGATGAGACTATTCAGTGTGAAGCATAAATGAAATTAAGTTATGTACATAACATCTATAATAGAATTTGCCACACTAAAGCAGACAGATGTGCGTTAATATTTTATTTGCATCCATCCTCAAGTCTGACCTGTTCTTTGCTTAGATTTATCACGAGTTTGCAGGCATGGCTTGCTGCTGGAAATGAACAGTTACATTTTCAGTCAGAAAGGAGAGAAAGATTCCACTCCAACTTTATTTGCTAAGCTCTTTGGTAGCCCTACAGATAAGGTAAAAAGAGGTTAGAGAGGGAGAAATCTAAAGTGTAGATGGAAATCTCAAGCTTAGTTGCAACATTGCTATCTTTGAATATGCTCTTCCTGTAGTAGTCTCAAACCACCTGTCCCAGAGTAGCTGAACAGAAAAGGCAGGGTGGTGGCTCCTTCTTATACTGTACTGTGGCCGTTCTTATTGCATGTTCATTACAGTGCAAAACAATGTATCTCATTAATGTATATTTACTAATTTCTGTTTCATAAATTGTTTAACACATAGACTATACCGTAAAAATGCACTCCATTTCTATGTCTAGTCAGTGCTCTTTCCATGGAGTCACATATCCATATCTTGCATTTATGCTTGTTGGTGTCACATGATGTTTAATCAGTCTTGTCAAGCAAATTAGTGCATAACTGTTGATTTCTGGCTGGGCGTGGTGGTTCACGCCTATAATCCCAGCACTTGGGAGGCAGAGAGAGGAGGATTGCTGAGTTCAAGGTTTGCCTGAACTACATAGTGAGCTCAGAGCCAGCTGAACTACAAAGCGAGACCCTGTCTCAAAAAAAAAAAAATGTTGACTTCTGTTTTTAAACAACACACAAAATATTTTAATATTTCTATTATATTTTTAAACAATTTATTATTTTTAATTTCCATGTTCTATGTATGCTAGTTCCTTAATGAGTACAGTATTTATTAAAGTTTAAAGACACACAAATACTTTAAATAGTGCTGATATTTTCTTGACAGTTTAATTATCTGCATACCAGTGGATTATTTCCAACAACTCTGTACAGTTATTTTCATATGACTAAACAGATTTCTTCTCAGTGAATTTTAGTCTGGTTGTAACATCACAAAGTAAACTGCTGCTATTTCTACTACTAAGATGAACAATTTGAAAAATTAGAGTATGAGTTTAATTAATTGGAATGTTATAACATTAAGATAGTTCAGGGGCATTTTTATTATTAGATTGAACTGTTTGGCCCACCCTTGGTTTTAACTCCCCCCTTTTATGATTAAAATCTATAGTATGTGGAGATGACGTAAATACAAATAAGGTCAAATTCAGTCTCTCACCTCTAACATTTCTAAGAAGCACCCAAGAATATGATTTTCCTTCTACAGTGTGTAGAGTGGAGCAAACACAGGATTATTATTTTTATTTGTAAATCAACATAAAATATTTTGGTGAGTTTTACATGTAATATTTCTAAATCATAGTTCTAGGCTTATTGTTTATAACCCTTTGAACAGGATGTCATGATTTTCAAAACTAAGTATAAAAGTACACCCTTTCCTTGACTTTTGATGGTTGTTCTTTTAGACAACAGTGATTTAAAAATAAAGTGAATAAACAAATGCATATTTAATGCTTCACAGTATGTTTTAATTGGGGGGGCAGTACTGGGGATTGAAGTCGGCTCCTTGTGCTTCCAAGGTAGGCACAGTACTACTTGAGCTAAATTGTTAGCCCTGCTTCACAATATGTAACATCATATTACTTAACTTGAAGGACCAATGTAATACTAAATTATCAATAAAACTTTTGACTTTTTAATAATCATTCTATAAATTGCCATTTTTGTTTTGAAATAAATGGCTATATGGATTTCTAAGATCATGGGGGATTTTAATTTCCCCTATTGTGTTTTTAATAAATAATATTTTTCATAGATACCCTTGACCTTTTGAAGGACCAGAAATAAAGTGTGTTTTTACAGGAAATTTGCCATTTTAGTGCTCTTTAAATTCAAGTGACTCTGTTTATTTAATAATTATTACTTTTAGTTTCCAAAAGTTTGTAATTGCCTCAAATAAGTGTTACTGTGGGTAACCACAGTATTCATATAAATTATCATTGTCTCACATTTTTCTGAGTATATAAAAACAGGATAAAGTGATAATCACTAAATATTGAGACACCCTGAAGTGAAAGACATAGAAGAAGACAGAATGACATTTTACTAGGAGAAGTATACACTCTGTGGACATCCTTGATAAAATGTACTGGTACATTCAGATATAAAATAAAGAGTATATATGGAATATATCGTGGAAATAAATCTTGAAAAAATAGCCAAATTTTATTATAATTGAATTCTTATTCATGCATCCCAAAATCCATAGTTATTATTATTCTTTATTATTGTTTTTGTTAGTATATGTTTGCAATATATTGTAATTATCTAGTAATTGTCCCAGGCAATCAGAACATAGATATTTGAGATAGTTAAAGAAATGTAGCATGTATGTATAACATGCTACATTTACCTCATTCACCAGTTACGGAACTAAGCTGGAATTCAAATCTTACCAGGGCAGAGAATCAGAGCTTATTCCTCAGTACTCTTTCCACTCTGTCAAAACCTGCCAACCACCCTTTGAGGGGACGAACCTTCATCAGTGTATCTGCACTGTCATACCTGTACCTGGGGCTTGTAATCCATAACTGTCACTTCACGTGTGTATTTGAAAGACATTTTTTCAGTTGAATGTTCTGTACACATATCACAAGTGTTTAAAGATTTTAGGGAGGCTTAATTTATATCTCTGAAATTATTTATATTTAAGTTGTAGTTAAAATATGATTAAGTCTCACTAAAAAATAATGAAGTGTACAGAGTGCCAAGAGCATGCTGTTGAGGAAAAGTAATTTCATGACCTAATTCACAAGAAAACTCAATTTTAGATATTCAAATATAGTAAGTTATAATACACACTTCTGAAACTTTGTATATAGTAACAATACTATTGGAACATTAGCCTATTTATTTGAAGCTTTTGTGGTCGATGTCAGACTAAAACAACTCTCAACTCAAAAGTTAATCTATGCTTGTAAAGACCACGATTTCTGTGAAAAAGCTCTTAGCGGCTCCTAGTCACCATATATTGTCACGCTTTCATGCTTCACAGTTCTTGCCATGATCTGTACCTAGCTGTCCCACCAAAGCTCCCTGTAGTCATGAGGTGGGAGTTTCTGAGGTAGTGGACTTGGGAGTGTGAGTGTGGACTATGACTGTGACGTCAGACTGAGGCTGGGGATAATGGCACCCTCACTCATGGATCAGTCAATAGGCCTGGGGCTCGGATGGAGTATAAAAGCTCAGCAAGAAAGCAGGCTTGCTGCTGGTTCTGCTGCAACTTCCTGCCTACCTTGCCAGGGACTGTTTCCCTTCTCTCATGTGCCTGTCTGCCATGCCTCCGGCCTTGTAGACAGACAATGGTGGATTGAATCATCTGTAAAATCCATAAAATCAACCTTTGCTCATTTAACTTGTGGGTGCTGGATATCTTGTTTTGGCAACAAGAAAAGTAAGTCAGTTTTGATGTATTTAATACCATCCTTGAATGTTTTCCTTCTGCAAGGAAAGAAGAAAACAATAGTTCAATTTATTTTAATTTTATTCATTTATTTTTTTCCCAGGCAGGGTCTTACTTTGTAGTTCAGGCTGGCCCTGAGCTCACTATGTAGCCCAGGTAAGCCTCGAACTCAGCAATCTTCCTGCCTCTGCCTCCCGAGTGCTGGGATGACAGGCGTGAGCCATCATGCCCAGCAATTTACTTTAATTTTAAAATGATTATTAGTGGCATGTTCTGTGAACTAGGTCTATTATCTGCTTGACTTTTAATTACCTTTTGTTAGAATGTATATATCCTGGGATTTATTTCCTTCATTACATCCACTAGACTCTATAAACTTTTAATTTCTACATATTAATTACTATGATATCCCCAGATTCTCTTCTGTCATCCACTTTTGCAGCTGTAATATCACCCTGAACATTTACTTTACCTCCCTTTTTCTGTCTCCCTAGATGGCTAACTTAACTTACAGCACTGAATTCCACACTTTTTGTTGCTGCCATAACAAATTTCAATTTCCTTTCTTCTTAACAATATCCTTCTTAGTACTAACAATGTTTCCTCCTTTATCACTACATTTTATTGTCAGGAGATCCTGCTGTAGCAATTCAATTGTCTGTAAATCCGAGTACCAGTAAAGCTGCTAAAATCATTGTGAGTCTTATTTAACTGTCTGGCACATAAATCAGGTAAATTTTATTTGATTTCAGTGGGATGTTTTCTAGACCTTAGCACTCTAACACGTACTGATATTAACTAACTGCACATTCAGGTGCACATTATTGCTTTGAAGAGGGATAATTCAACCAGGAAGCAAAGCCTATTGCTCCAAAAGGCAGTCATCAAGAAGCTGGAGTCCTGTCAGTCTGGGTCAGTGCTCAGAAAAACAACAGGGAATTCAAAGTTTTTTACATTGTCATTACTTCCTGCCACGAATGTGCACTAGTCTTCAATACCAGGCATATTATGCTGTTGAATAGCATCCCAATCTTTTACTCTTAGCACTGATACTATATTTGTAGTACTACAATAGAAAGTTTTTGTTTTTGGCATTTGGGTATACATACACTAATTTCATTGTGCTGTTAATACTTACCAACTACCATGTGTAGTAAATATCTTTAAAGTTTCTCTAATTTTAAAATTCTGAAATTTGATGGTAAGAATAACATCTCCATTATAGGAGCTTGAGTATAGGACAAAACATAGCACTACAAAACATAGCAGATAGATAGATGGAGATATAGATTTAGTTATCTATATATGTATATAATTAAGATTATATATGTATAAATGTATTTTACATTAGGATATATAGTCTATGTATATATATATACATTTATATATATATACACACATACACACACATAAGTATTTTTGAGCATATATGCCTTATTAAAAACTCCATATACATTTACGTTAGGATATATAGTCTAAGTATGTATATATACATTTACGTATATATATATACACACACATATACACACATATTTTTGAGCATATATGCCTTATTAAAAACTCCATATGCATATACATTTTTTTCACACAAGCATCATGAGAGGAAAAGATGGAAGGCAAAATCTATTGATAAATCTGTTAATTTCACTAAAAAAGAAATCTATTTCTTGTTAAAATTCATATGCCCACATAGGATTTATCAGAGTGTTACATTCCCTCTCTTTATCATAGATTATCTTAGAATGTTCTATGTGTATTCATCACAGTTATACAGGTCTCTTTTGACCCAGTGTTATTGACTTCATAAGAAGGTTTCTCCTCAGATGACTACGTTTTACCATTGTTATTTGGTGGTAAGCTTCTGAGGTTTGTAGAGGAACATGGTTCTACTCTAAGTTTCAGTTATATTGAGTTAAACAAAAGAATATAACTGAATTCATACTTTATCTATGTTTGCCTGTGAAAGAATTGCTTGCAATGATAGTTTACTGCTATTAATTTTGAAAAAAAAGTTCACAGTAAAAGTACATGTCCCAAATAAAAGAAGCATGATGACATTACCTTAAACCACCTCCTTGGGTCAGAAGGACAGTGTCAGATTTTTAACAAGTAAACAAACTGAAGAAAATAGTCTTTTTTGCGTGTGAGGCTTAAGTCAAGTTTACTTATTAGGCTTAAAACTGATTTCCATAACAAATAAATTGGTAAAATCTTAAAGGAAGACAATGAGGACATGCATAAATACACACACACACACACACACACACACACACAGATAGAATCAAGACCTCCAAATAAACAATTTAGGAACCACCATAAATGAGATCCAACCTGTAAAATATTTTATGTTAGCCCTAAAGTATTAAAGACAGTAATTAAAGTTCAAATACTTAAAATTAAGAAATTGTAGCCAGGCGTAGTGGTTCATGCCTGTAATCCCAGCACTCAGGAGGCAGAGACAGGAGGATTGCTGAGTTCGAGGCTTGCCTGGGCTACATAGTGAGCTCAGAGGCAGCCTGAACTACAAAGCGAGACCCTGTCTCAAAAAAAAAAAATTAAGAAATTGTAAATCCATCAAGTATCCAGACAGTATCAAAATAGTTTACTTATCAATGAATAATAAACAGAATTCCTAAACACATAGAACACAAACATTTGAATTAAAAACATAATGGCCAGATTAAATATAAAAAATATTATGAGCATAGAAATAAAGGTGGAAAATAAAGAATTCATGAAAAATGATGATAAGTGACTGATATTATTATTTCTCTGTTGTGTTTAATGGGCAGCCTACAGACACAGAAAAGGAAAATAAATGTTTTAAGAAAATAAGAATTTAGAATTAAAGGATCAAATGAACTTGTTCACTGATGATATGGTGCCTGTTCACAGAACTGAAAATTCCCTGAGAAATCACTAAACTATATGTAAGAATGTAGCAACATGAGGTAAACATATAAAGAATTATATTTTATATACTAACAAGAAGCTGAAACATATTAAATATATTCAGTAGATTCCTGTTACATAGATGATATACACATTGTCTATCCAATATTACCTTTAATTGTTATAACCAAAATGAAATTAAAACAGTGACATTTTTGTGGTTTTCAGGTGAAAAGGAGCATGCAAAATGCAGTTTAATAATTTCGTGAATCTCATTGTGAATGCCAAATTGAGACCCAACTCTCTAGAAAATAAAAGTAAAGATATAAATTAATATGTGAATCAAATGTATAAGCATAGATCACTCAATAAAGGTGACGATTATCTATACAACTATAACCAAAAATGTGTGTGTTCTCTAACATCCCATCACATACACTGAAATGTAACAAAAATAATAATGAAATGCTAAGTGTGAAATCAGAACTCTAGTATTACATCAAAAAATTCAGGAATCATTAGTAATATTGAGAATGTAGGGAAAAATATATTACAAAAGACAAGGTTGCCTAAAAGCATAGATTTACATTGGTGACTTTACCACATTAAAACTGACAATTCTATTAATCAAAAGATTCTATTAATCATCAAAACACCAACTATATATTGAAAGAAATTATTAATGATGTATCTGCATAACACATTTTTACATGTAGAACTTTAAATGTACATGTATGAAATAAGGGAAAACCATCAATTGAACATATAATTGGTTTAACAAAGTATATAGCTGTATAAGACTCAGTACTAATCATTGATATGTAAGTTAATAATCAAATATGCTATACCTGTAAAAATTGGATAACACAACAAAATGCCACCTTATGTATTAATGAAGATAAATTTTTAAAAAGAATAGTTCTACATAGCTTGTGAGTATATAAATTTTTGTGGCTACTTAAGGTCAATTAGATCATATAGGAATATTAGAGACAGAGATCATTTAACTATACAGCTACCTTATTAATTCCCTATGGAAACCATTGCTTATAAGCCTGTAGGCACAATCATAGTGGAAGCACATTGTTATTCCAAAGTACTTTAACTGAATAAAATCTGAACCAGATATTAGACACAGAAGCAAAAGCAGTCAAGAAGCACTTGAAGAAATGTTCAACATCACTGGTCAATCAAGAGATGAGGATGAAAACAACATTAAGAGAACATCTCACTCCACAAAGAGTGGCTGCTATTGAAAAATCAGTCAGCAATAAATGCTGGTGAGGCTACAGGGAGAAACGAACCCTTCTCCACTGTTGATGGGATTGTTGACTTGTACAACCATTGTGGAGATTCCGCGGAATACTAGGATTATAGGTCCCATTTGACTGCTTTTCCCCTACTAGGAATATAAAAGATTCATATTGTAAAGACATATGTGCACCCATGTACACAGGAGCTCAATTTGTGATAGCCCAATTTTGGAAACAACCCAAATGCCCATCAGCTGGAGACTAGATAAAGAAGATATGTTTTTTAAAATAAAATGGAGTATTACTCTGCCATAAAGAATGACAAGTTTCATTTTTTTATGTGGAAATGGATACACCTTGAGGACACACTAATAAGTGAAATAAATAGATCCCAGGTATGGAAATACAATATTTTTTCTCTGGTATGAGAACCTGTAGATGTAAATGTGTTCTAGAATGTATGATAGATTTTGTAAAATAGGAAATATTCAAGGGAATGTGGTAGGGATATGTAATGAGGGGAAAGAACAAAAATAAATTTGATTTGGAAAGAAAAAGAAATAGCATGTATATAAGGGGTGGGAGGCTGTGGGTGGGTAGGGATATGGGTAAAAATGAGAATTAACTTGTGTCATATACTGGTACAAATTCCCCAACGTTGATTGTGATTTTGAGCTGTATATAACATGTACCAATAAAGAATTTAATTTAAAAAATCTGAAGCAGACATTCCATCAAGAGAGAATAAATAAATTGGGATCTGTACATAAAAGGGAACAAAGTAAGTTACAAAGAAATGAGTTTTTTGAACTTGCCAATATTAAATGAATGAATGTCACAAACACAATTTTGAAAGAATATATTTGTGGGAAAATATTCAATGTAATACCCAAGTAAGTACAGCGAATACTTAGAAAAGAAAGTTATTGCAGGGACTGGGCCCAGCGGCTCCGGGCCGCCGTGCCGTATTTCCAACGGACTGGGGAACTTGCAGCGGACGGACCTGACCCAGCAGCTGCGGGCCCGCCGTGCAGTGAGTCCAGCGGACTGGGGAGCTTGCGGCGGGCAGGCCGGACCCAGCAGCTCTGGGCCCGCCATGCCATGTTTCCAGCGGACTGGGGAACTTACGGTGGACGGACCGGACCCAGCAGCTCCGGGCCCGCCGTGCCATGTTTCCAGCAGACTGGGGAACTTGCGGCGGACGGACCGGACCCAGCAGCTCCGGGCAGCCATGCCGTGTTTCCAGCAGACTGAGGTACGAACAGCGGGCGAACCAGACCGAGCAAATCCGAGCCCACCGTGCCATGCTTCCGGCGAACTGAGTGAGCAGCACGCGGACCCGGCTGCAGGGTGCAGTCCATTTCCAGTGGCCGCCCAGCAGCACACTGTATCCCAGAGCTGTGCAGTGAGGAGTCAGACATAGAAGTAACTCATAAGCTCAAAATATCCAGTACAGAATCTAACAAACCTTTTTTGTCTTATTTACTGTGTTTAATACTGATATTGGCATTTATTGTATTATGGTAACAAACATGATGTGATTGTTCTGCTCAAATACCTGCCATGATGTGTCAGGAGTGAGAACTCTCAAGGGTTATTACAGATTCAAGGAGGGCCCCACAGGAAAGTGCTGCTTCCAAGGGGCCCCAGATAATAGAAAGAGACCTAGAACAAACATTGTCCTGTCATCAGTCAAAGAAGAGCATTAAAAACAAAGAAAAAGTAGAAATGGGAAAATACACAAAAAACCAGACACAAAGATCACCACCACAGGGAAATTCAGAGAAAAGGGAAATAGGGCAAACTGAAACTCAAACACCAGGACTCTTGGAGATGGTAACTAAAGCAGATCTAGTAAAATGGAAAAC
>PVIC010006728.1:0-53260 GCA_004025085.1 Thryonomys swinderianus
CGTCTTTTAATTTTTTTAAATTTTGAGACAAATTGCCCAGACTGACTTTGAGCTTTCAATTTTCACCCCCTTAAATAGTGCATGCCACCATGCCCAGCAAGGTAAATATTTTAAAATTAAAGTGTTCTATGGGAAAAAATTAATTATGTATTGGGAAAGGGAGTGCAGGGGGAGGGCAGGATCAATTTGCAGTTAGTTATTTTTATTTTGGGGGCTTTGTTTTTACTAAGGCTTGAACCCAGAGGCTTCACACCCTTTATTTCTTTGGGCCAGTCTCCCTAATTTAATAAATTGCCCAATGTAGTCTAGAACTTCTAATGCTCTAGTCTCCCAGAGTGTTGGAATTACAGGAATGTACCATCACATCTGGCCTTCCCAGGTAGTTTTTCAAAAAGCTGCAGACTCTTTGGTATCGCACTCAATGGCAGAGGGAGTGTATGTTCATGAACCTCGGCAGAAGCATGAAGCTTCAGCGAACAGAAAAGTGGAACTGACATTATGGGATTTTCATGGACAGCTAGTAAAAGGTAATGCAGATTTCTGGTTGTGTACTAGAATGAACCATGAGGTTCTAGCGAAGAAGCATAGTGTTTTGTATGAGAAATGTGACTATGTTGAGGTGGTCATGCTTTGAGGAAACCCAGCTGATGGTGAGAGGCTGTACAGACATTAGGCTGACGGTCCTTACTGAGCATGGTGCCAGACTAACTTCTAAAGGATTCTTCTACCCAACAACTTTCAAGTTGTTACCTTTTGAGGCTTTCCAGATCCTACAGAGAAGAGACAAACTCTCCTCAGCTGTGTCTTGCCCAAATTTCTGACTCAGAATTCCTGAGCCTAATAAAGCAATTGTTTCTGCCACTAGGTTTGGAATGATTTTACCCAGAGATACTAATTGGTATGTCCTTTCTATTTCATTTAAGTGTAAGATTGGTTCAAAAAGGTTAAAAAACATTTACCATGTCTCTGATGTAGAGAAACTATCCAGACTATCCTTGAACTTGTGATGCACCATTTCAGCCTCCTGAGTACTAGGATTTCAAGTTTTCTATCCCTTTATCAATACATATATCAAAACAATCCTGATCATTTATTCTCCATCATTTTATTATGAAAAGTTAACATACAGTAAATTGAAAAATTTTATAGTGTACATCCATAGTTAGATCCTATATCAATACTTTACTATATTTGCCTTATCTCACATCTATCTACTTACAAAGATTATCCAACTAATCTTTGCATGTTAGTACAAATTACAGAGTGGTACACTATCCCCAAAATATTTTCGCATATATGTAAAAGCTCAAATACTTTTCTTGAAGTAAGCTATACATACAACAGAATTCACAAATTTCAGTGAGATTAGTAAGTGCACACCTGTGTAATCCATCATGAGAATGGCAAAAAAAAAAAAAAAAGAACTAGTCACTAAAGCAGATGCCAAAGAACAAAAGAATGAAGGAGAAAAAGGTGGTCAATATCATCCCTTAAAAATAAAGTTAAGTGCCAGATCTGGTGGCTCATGCCTGTAATCCTGGCACTCGGGAGGCAGAGGCAGGAAGATTGCTGAGTTCAAGGCTTGCCTGGGCTAGTGAACTCAAGGCCAGCCTGAACTACAAAGCAAGACCCTGTCTCAAAAAAATAATAATAATAAGTTAAGTTGCATCCTTTCCTCTACCTTCTATTTGTTGGGAGGGCACAGCTTCAAAGGGAGTTGACAATGACTACTGCAGTACTTGGAAGAAAACAGTATTTCACTGGGAAAAACAATTTATACAATTCAAAGTCTTCTGGCCTCAAAAGACTCTCCTTCTCTCTGCAGTCGCCTCCTTGGAGATCTGGAGGGAGACCCCGATGGAGGGGACCAAGATGTCAGGTCTCCAGTGTGGCCCATCAGGAAAGATAATTGTGCATCCACTTCCCTGGAGAGATGCCAAAGCTCAGAGGCTCGGTGGGGCTCAGGACTCAAGTCTGGGGCCTGTGGATGGGGCCTGGGAAAGGAGCTTAGAGGGCCTCACCTCTTCAGTAGCCGCAGCTCCGCCCTCTGGGCTCTCAGCACTTGCAGTACGGGATCATCTTGAAACTCGCTGCTGTCGGAGTCTGGGAGGAAAAGTCATTCCTAAGGAGTTGGATTCTTAGGGGTCTGGGCCTCCACTGAGATCCCAAATGGCATAAGCAACTCGCTCACCTTCTGCAGCTTCCAGAAGTCGGGCTGCCTGGGAGAACAGGTCCTCGGAGGGGTCGTGGTGAGCCGTGGGCGAGGGCGGGGCTACAGTCTCAAGAGATCCCGACTCCAGAGCAGGGGATGGAGCAGTGGAGAGTGTGGACACCCTCTCAGCTGGACGTCGCAGGACCTGGGACTTCAGGGAACCGGCTTTGGCTACCGGAGTGATTTGGCCTGGCGGAAGCACCGACTCCTCTGGGGAGGGCGTGGCCATAGCCTTAGCGACACACCCAGACTGAGGGGGCGTGGCCCTGGCTCTGGTGGGCGTGGCATTGACGTCCAAGTGGGCGCTTTCCCGGCGAGGGGGCGTGTCCTCCAGGCCGTTGGGGAACAGCCGCTCGCTCACCACCTGGCCCAGCGTGCCCCTGAGCTGCGCGCCTGGCCCCTCGCTGCCGGCCGCGGTGACTTGCCCAGTTGCCTCCCGGCGCGAAGCTCTGGCCTTCCGAGGCTTGGGACCTACCTTCTCAAGCTGGCCAGAAATGGTTGGCTCGGGAATGCACGGACTCTGGAGGGTGGTAGTGGATGTGGGAATGGTGGGGTGGGGAGCCGAGCTGGAGGAGGCCGGGGGAGCTGAGGTCAGGGAAGCCTGGCTGGAAACTTGGGGAGCTGAGGTGGAGGCAGAGGACATCAGGTTAGAGACTGGGAAACCAGCGGGAGGGAAGGGAAGTGGGGTGGAGGCCAGTGGAGGGGGAGGAGCGGCCCCCACAGATACCCAGGGACTGGACTGTGGAGTCCAGAAGAACCCGTGGGTGCTGGGGGCCCAAAAAATGTGAGGAGAGGACCCTAAGGGAACAGGAGGCCTCTCCACGTAGAAGGCCTCCGAAGGACCAGGTTGGGGTACACTGCCCCACGGCGGAACACAGATGGGCTGCCTTGCCAGGGAGCCAAGGGTCGCCGCAGGGGCAGAAGGCTGTAGATACAAAAGGGATCTGAGAAGGGGACGAAAGGAGTGGAGGACCCTCAGCCCCCCACAGGACCCTCCCATTTACCTGAGTGGCAAGGGCAGGGGTCTGGGGCAGCACCCAGGATCCGTCACCTTTGACCCCTTGAGCCTGTTCGAGCTTCCGCCGCTGCCGCCATTGGTATAAAATGTCATCCTCTGGCCGAAGGGATTTCGAGGAGGAGGAGGCTGGGGCTGGAGCAGGGATGGGGGCCTGGGCAGGCGCTGGGGCTGAGACTGCTGGAGGGGAAGTAGGAGCAGGTGAGGCAGGAGCCAGGTGATGAGCAACCCAAGGACAGCCCGCACTCACTCTACAGGCTGGGCGGTAATACCCAACTCCTTTCTGGAGCTGGACGGGCCAGTGGGGAGAGAGTATGGCTGGGTCCTCAATCTGCCATCTTCCAGGTCTTTCGTCCAACAAATATTTATTGATCTCTTACTATCTGCTGGGCCTGCGTGTTCTGGACATTGGGGTTACAGCAGTGCACAGGGCAGACTCTGGAATGTCCCCGCTTTCTCTACCTTACCACTGCCTCCCATCCTGGTCCAGCCTTACTCACCTGGATTATCACAGCAGCCTCCTCCCTGGACTCCAGTCTCTCCTGTCCTCCCTATCTGTTCCCCACTCACAGGCGGGAGGAGGCTGTGAATCCTGGAGTGTTCAGGGCCCTCCTGGTTATGAACCCTCCCACCTGTAACTCCCTTCTGGTAAAAGGTAAAGGCTTTGAATTTGGAGTTCCCCCTGTATGGATTGTTTTTTCTTCATCTACCTCAGGTATTTCTCTCTTCTGTCTCTGTCTCTCAACTGCTTCAGATCTTTTTCTTTTGGTACTCCAACCATTTTCCTTTTTTATTTGAGACAGGGTCTCACTAAATTGCGAACTTGGGCTGGACTCAAACTTGTGAACCTCCTGCTTCAGCTTCCCATAGTGCTAAGATTACAGGCCTGTGCCACCATGCTCAGCTTGGTTCTACTTTTACGTCTTGCCTCTTTCCTCCACTCTGCTCTTTAGGCAGTAGCCCAGGTCAAAACAGTATTTCTCATGGGGGAATTAGTCAACCTCTAAGAAAGATCATGTTCCCTCCATGCTCAGAAGTCTCCTGCGGTTCCCAGTATTAAAAACCTAATAGCCAAATCCCTCACTACACCTCCGTGGCCCTACATAACTGGACCCCTGCCAACCTCTCCCACCTTTATGCTACTGTCATCCCTGGCTCTTGCCTCTTCTGCTCCATTGTCTGCACTTTGTTCCCTCACACTCCAAGTCCAAAGTACGTGCTGGAAAGTTTTGTCCATCCCCATCTTAGATGGTACCTCCTCCAGGAAGTCTTCCCTGACTTCCCAGCTCCACGATGCTCTCCCACAAATCCTTCATCTCTATATATGTATCACATTTGTTTTCAGGATTATGTGGCAGTGCTCTGCCCCATACCCACCAGGCTGTGACCTTGAAGGTGTGACCATGTATGTGTGGTTTGCTGCAGAATCCCCCATCCTGTTCACAGGGTCTCACACATGGTTGGAATCAATGTTTGTTAAATAAATCAGTGCATACGTTTAACTGAAAAAACAACCTGTGGAGTACTAGTTTTGTCCCCATTTTACAAATGAGATGAATAAAAGGCAAAGCTTGAAAAGTGTGATGAATCAGAGGTGAGTCTTTGGGCGGGATTGCACAGCATGCATGAAGAACTCAAGTTAATTCATGCTTGCCTGTCCCCACTCACAAAGCCCCATGAGACCTGGACAGCAGCTGTCTTGTGTTCCACAGCAGCCCAAGACCTGGGTACAGAGTAATGGTAACGACCATGACAACAGTAACTGTAACCCAGGTTGTTCATCTTATCTCTGAAATGTTGAGAGGTCAACAGTTGGCACTTTTTTCTTTCTTTCTTAAAGCAGAACTAGGGATTGAACCTAGAGCCTTAGCACTGACTTACATCTGCAGCTCTTCTACTTTTGTTCTGAGACAGGGTCTCATCAAGTTGCCCAGGCTGGACTCTTGTGATTTTCCTGCCTCAGTCTCCCAGAGACCTGAGATTATAGGCATGTGCCACCACGCCTAGTAGTTTGCAATTTTAGCTAAACTGTGCAGAACATAGACCTTGGACTTGACTCAGGGCAGTACATTGAAAGTTTGCCATGTTAAGTGTTTCTTGTTTATTCATGAATTCATTTCATCCTCATAATACTTGTATTAGAGGAATCTAATTACTATTTCTGTTTCACAGCCAGGGAAACAAGGCCCAGACAGGTATAAATTCACACGGTAAGAGGCAGAGATCAAATTGGAATGAGGTTGTCTCCAGTCCTTGCTGCCCAGCACTTACCAGTCACCCCGGGGGCAGAATCCTTACTGGACTCAGGGGTGAAGCTCATAGAGAAGGGTGAGAGGCCATTGGAGCTGGTCGGGAAGGAGGAGCAGCTGGCATCACTGGGGCTGAGGGATGAGGAGGAGATGGAGGCCTTGCTGCAGGGAAAAAGCAGAAGTGAGGCAATGGAGGTCTTCGAGGCAGCATGCTGGGCCACAGCTCAGAGAGGGAAGCATGATGGGCTGGGACAGGGACCTGCGTTTGAGCAGCCTGGCAGCTCTGCTTTGTAGGCTCAGTGTCTCCAGGTCCAGCAGGGATGAGTTCCATGTGTTGAGGCTCTGGGGGGGGGGAAAGAGGTCTGAGGTCTGGCTCTGCTCCAAAGGCTGCTGAGACAGGAGCTCTGGACAGAGGGCCTGGAGTGCGGTTGTACGCATCACCCTTACGATCTGCTTCTCCCCAAGGAAGAGACTCCTAGTGGTCCTCTCTGGATCCACACCTTTCATGTACAATTCACTACTGTTGAAGGACTGATTTCATTTTCTTGACCAAACTGGACTCATCAGAACATTCTGCTGGTTCACAGTAACTGGGCCAAGGATGAACAAACAAGAGTGAACCTCAGGCTGCGGCAGGGATTTAGCTCCAGTGGTGCCACACCTACCTTGGAAGAACAAGGGCCAGAGATCAATCCCCAATCATATTTAACAAATCCTCTTTTCTTGTGGAAGCTTCCTGAAGTTGGGGACTGGGTCTTGTTCTATCCCAGGGCTGGTGCTGGCAGTTCAGACACCAAGGGGAAGGAGTGGATGAGCACATCACCTGCTTTATTTTCTGAAGGGGAGCCACAGCCTGGGATGTGCTGGCAGCTTTGGCTTGAGCTGAGACTGCTGGACTGGGTCTTCCTTCCAGTTTACTGGGTCCTGCTTAGAAACCTGAGTTAAGCTACAGGGGCCAGGAAGAGTAGTTCCCAAAGGGAACAATCAGGAACTATTTTAAGCTAGGGGGTGGCTGGAAACAAAGAGGTACCTGCTGCAAGTTGACTGCTGGGGTCTGAAGACTCAGTCTGCAGCCACCAAAAATCACCTGGAGTTGGGCCTATACACTGTCGTTCCTCTCGGCTTGTGGGCTGAGCTTGGCGGAACCTATTTATATACCTTTGAGCATCAGAAGAGAGAAGACAGGGAGAATGAAGAAAGCCATGGAATAATAATAATAAGAAAAAATAAGAATAAAAAGCAAGTATTCCTCATTATTCTCTGTTTTCCTTTCTTGTATAGGAACACAATTTTTCTTTTTAGTCTGTCTGTCTGTATCCCTCAAACCTCAAGAAGGGATGCTGGGCATGGTGACATATGCCTGTAATCTCAGCACTCAGGAGGTTCAGGCAAAAGGATGGATCATGAGTTTGAGGCTAGCCTGAACTACATAGTGAGTTTAAGGCCACCCTGATCTACATAGTGAGATCCTGTCTCAAAAAAAAGACAATAATAAAAACTCAAGAAGAAGCTGCCACATCAGACTTAGTTGCTTCTGCCTAGACCATTACGTGAAAGAAAAATAAATGTGTTGTTTAAGCCATAATTAACTTGACAGCAGCTGAATTGTGCCCATAAACCTAAGCACAACGTGACAAACATCATTATAGGTCATCAAACACAGCAACTCAATGAAAGTTTAAAATAGCTCTATGGGTTCCGGAGATTTAGCTCAGTGGTTCTGGTGCCTGCCTAGCAAGTGCAAGGTCCTGAGTTTGATCGCCGGTAACCACATACCAACAATACCAGGCTTGGTGACTCACGCCCACCAGCAATCAATACCACATACCACAGTGCCAGGCGTGGTGGCTCACGCCTGTCATCCCAGCACTTGGGAGGCAGAGACAGGAGAACTGCTGAGTGCAAGGCTTGCCTGGACTACATAGAGAGCTCAGGGCCAGACTAAACTATAAAGCGAGACCCTGTCTCAAAATAAAGCTCTGTGGGACTATGGAACAGTAGCACAGGCCTGTAATCCTAGCACTTGGGAAGCCTGAGGCAGAAGCATAAGTTTAAAACTAGCCTGGAAACTTAGTAACTTAGTGAGACTGTCTTAAAATTTAAAAATATGTAAAAGGCTGGAGATAGTAGCTCAATGGTAGACTAACCCCTAGATTTTATCTCCCAGTTATGGCAGACATGATGGTGTACATCTGTAATCACAGCACTTAGGAGGTTGAGGCAAGAGGATCACCATGAATTCAATGCCAGTCTGGACTATATAGCAAGACCTTGTCTCAAAACAGAACAAAACAAAACACACCTTTAGTACCATAAAGCAAAACAAAAAGAAAATAGTGAACAGCCCAAGGGGGTATATACTATTAATGTGCTCAATTTAAAGAAGAAACTAAACCCAAGATCATATAGATTTGAAACCTAGGTATTCTACTCCAGATCTATTAGCACACATGAAGTATTTGGTCCTAACAGCACTGCATAAGCAGCTCTCAAGGATGATTATTATGAAATTCCTCCCTCTAACCCAAATTCTCCTTTTCCCTCAGGGCTTCTGGGACTTACTTAGCCACCACAGACTCCCCACTGTCAATCAGGGTGGATGGTGAGGAGGTTTCCATCTGTCCCTCAGTGGTGCTGGGTAGGGATGAGGTCCCTGAACTGGAAGGCCACGACTCTTCAAACAGCTCAGGGGAGTTTGCTGATGCCTTGGGAACTTGTGGGAGTACAGAGCTCTGGGAGCTAGATGGACTCAGGGCCTGTGATGGGGAGCACACAAAAGAAGTGAGGTTTGGGGGTCATCTCTGTAGGGAACAAAGATCTCATATAAAGTCTCAATCCGAAGGGGAAGAAACATCTCACAGTATCACCATTGCTGGCAACTTAGAGTGATGGGGGCTGTGACGAGGGACCAGGTAGTAGACAGCTGGAAAAGGGAAGGCCACCAGAAAGAGGGAGAGACTATTTCTTAACCTCTCCACCTCTCATGCATATCTTCCTTCCTTAGTGGCCACTCACTTGCTGTGAGGCTGGTACCTAACACTCTCTTTAGGGGTGTCCTCACGTTGGGGCGCCAGGTCTGGCTGCAGGATGGCCAACAGTGGCTTTGACCCAGAGAAGCATCTCCAAAGGGGCAGTCTTGGATGGAAAAAACTGACAGGCTGCAGAGAAAAAGCAGGGTTGGGAGGCAGAATACAGTATGTAAACTGCGTAATTATCAAATCAGGATAATATACTGTACATTTTTCATAAGTTTCTAGGCGGTGGAGGGTCGTGTAGATGGACTACAATCCCCATGATACACTGGGCTCCGCCTACGCAAGAAAATCCAAAGGCGACACCAGTGGTTGAGAGCAATTTCAAAATAAAGAAACTCAATTTTCAATTTGTTTTTGAACACTCTTAGGGAAAATAATCCCTTAGGGCTACCCAGAGAGAAGAATATAAAACGTTTTTGATCCTCAGGATGGTAAAGGCCAAGGCAGGAGTGGCTAAAAACTGTGAAGCACCTCGGGAGTTGTAGTCCCAATAGTTAAACTCGAGGCAAGACTCTTACGGAAACCTGTGTTGCTCTCGTCCTTGGTCCTCCCCAGGTCTCCTGCGGTCTATGGAGAAGGGATTAGCCTCACCTGCGGTCCATCCGGCAGCCACATCAGCCTTCGCATCCGCTCTGTTACTTCACCAGACAAAACCCGCGCGCATCTTTGTCGCTTAGCAATGCTCTGTGAGTCCCGCCTCTCTCTGGGCGTGTTTGTTTAGGAAGAGGGCGGCCGCCCAAAAGACCAATGATAGAGAGGAAAATAAAAGTTACTGGAAAGTGACCAACGGGAATTGTCTCATGATTGGGTCTAGGGGCGACCTGCCTGAGAGAGCGTGTTTGGTTGGAGAATCTGTAGTATGCAGCAGTAATTGGCAAGATCATAAACCAATAGAAAGGATTTGACGGTTGGCTGGCGGTTGGGGGCGATATAAAACCTCGTTTTTCTGCAGTCTGGAATTTCAACTTCCTTCTTTGTGACTGCTGAATCTTTGTCCTGGCTGCAGTCCAAATATTGTTTTACCTGTTGCAGGAGCAATCCAGGAATTGGTCTCCTTTCTAACTGCCATCCTTCCGTCAGTTGGGCCAATCAACCAGTCTTGACGGTCACCTAACCACTTTATTCTTGTGGCTGGAGCCGGCGAGAATACAAGCAGCTGGTCACACCGTTTGCCAGGCCCGGGCTCCTGGCCCAGGTAGTGGGATCAAAATGAGCTATTTCGGGACGTGGCTCGCGGCCCCTGGGGGGTCAGTATAGAGCATTCGTGCTCACGCCCCCTGGACACGGAGCATCCGAGGCTGAGTCAGAGGCACAGAATTAGGCCCGGATGAAGATGGGGGTAGTGTCTGTTCTGTGTCCTTCTGACAGCCTGGCCTGGCCACTGCATTCTCCAGGACTCTGCCTCTAAGACTTCCACCTGCGTCATCCCCAGTACAGCAGTGGGGAGGGAGCAGATTAAAGGGACCGGGGACTCTGATGGATTTTCAGGGTCTGAGTTCCAATTGCTACTTTGTGAACCGATACCCGCAGGGTTCTGCCTCTTTAGCCTCAGTATCCCCTTCAGGAAATTGAAAAACTTTAATAACTTTTCCCTGGCGTCTTTTTCCAGATATCCTGCAGGCGCTTAATAAAAGGCCAAGTCATTATTGGGGTTTCTAAATAAGGCTCTACTAATGGCTGAGTCTGGCTGCCCTCCCAATGTCCCCGGGAGGCCCGCCGAGAGAGGCGGGCTCTGGGCACACTATAAATCCGTGGCCGCGCACACAGGGGCAGTGCAGGTCCTAGGACGACCGTTAAGGAGCAGGATGGAGATCCGAGTACCTGTGCAGCCCTCTTGGCTGCGCCGTGCTTCAGCCCCCTTGCCGGGACTGTCTGTGCCGGGACGCCTCTTCGACCAGCGCTTCGGCGAGGGACTGCTGGAGGCCGAGCTGGCCACACTCTGCCCTGCTGCGCTCGCCCCCTACTACCTGCGCGCCCCCAGCGTGGCGCTGCCCACCCCGCAGGTGCCAGGGCTTGTGGAGGGGCAACTTGGCCACTTGCAGGCTGCAGAAATGGTCCTGAATCAAGGGGGAGGTCCCTGTCGCGCAGAGGGGAGGGGAAGGACTGGGCCCCTCAGGGACATGTTGATGGTTCTGAAGGAGGTTGGTGGCCCGTGGGATCTGGGGGAGAGGGACGGGCA
Source organism: Thryonomys swinderianus (assembly GCA_004025085.1). Classification (NCBI taxonomy): domain Eukaryota; kingdom Metazoa; phylum Chordata; class Mammalia; order Rodentia; family Thryonomyidae; genus Thryonomys; species Thryonomys swinderianus. The sequence continues at coordinate 10,691 of PVIC010006728.1, forward strand.
CTGGCTTCTAAGGCACTGAGGCTATTAACCTTGGGGAAGGGAATTCGGAGCCTGGTACACCATGTTCCCAGGATAGGTAAAGGGCAGAGAGTGTCCTGTGACTTAATGAAGGGACTGCGTGCGGTGGGAGAAGAGGACCAGTGACTTCCGAATGCATTGGGACCGGAGCGGGAGGGCAAAAGAGAACGCTGGAGAGCGAGACAAGAGACATCTTAGCGATTTCTGGCAACATCCGGGGACTTGAGCTCCTGGGGTGGGTGAACCGTGACCCAGCAATGTTAGCCGCTGGGGTGAGGGCAGATTTACTCGCTCTGCGGAGGAGGAGGTCCCTGAGCTTGCGGGGGAAGGAAGGCTCATCACGCTGCGTGAAAGGGAACCCAGTAACTACTAACTACAGTGCAGGGAGCACTTCAGCTATTGTGGGTGAAAAGACTCTCGGTGACTAGGGAAGGGGACACCGGGTGAGTAGTCCAGAGGAAACCGAAGTAGGGGTACCCACGAGTGGGGAGGTGTGATGACAGCCCCGCCCACTCTGGCTGTGCGCAGGTGTCCACTGACCCCGGCCACTTCTCGGTGCTGCTGGACGTGAAGCACTTCTCGCCAGAAGAAATAGCAGTCAAGGTGGTTGGCGAGCACGTGGAGGTGCATGCGCGCCACGAGGAGCGCCCGGTGAGCCGCGGGCAGGGGGAGGGCAGGGCACTGCCCATCGGGCAGGGCAGGGACTGGCGACTCAACCCTCTCCCCCACAGGATGAGCACGGATTCATCGCTCGCGAATTCCACCGCCGGTACCGTTTGCCCCCGGGCGTGGACCCTGCCGCAGTGACCTCAGCGCTGTCCCCTGAGGGTGTCCTGTCCATCCAGGCCACACCGGTGGCGGCCCAGGCCCCACTGCCGTCACCCCCTGCCAAGTAGGGAACCAGAAGCACTTGAGCCTAGGGAGCTGCTTTAGGCTCTCACTTTTAAAGCCCACCTGACTCCGCTTAACCAGAGGTCCTCACCACACAAGATAGTCCTTCTGACCCAAATGGAGATCCCACCTGACCCTCCACACAGCCTTTGATAACATAGGCCCCACCCCCTTGGGCCCCTCGTCCAACAAGCAGTACCCTCACCCCAGCCAAGTCTCCCTTCTTGATTTATACCCCCAATCAGAACTCCTTTTTGATTTCCTTGATTCTTATGAAATATCCCACACCCCACTTCCCCAAGCCAGCTCTCACTGCAGATTATGATGTAGACAGCCCTGCCTCCTCGGTGAGCAAGTCAGGCAGGATACCCACTGCTACCAGCTAACGTTCCGCATTGCGTAGTCTTCCCACTCTGGCCCGTCCATGCCTTCTGGTGCCCAGGATTCTTGATGTTTTACCTGCCATCAGACACTCCACTGCCCCAACCCATCTCCTGACTTGAAACCCCAACCAGCTATCCAGATTCTTGAACCCTGTTCTGATGCCCAATTCCTGCTGTACCTAGTTGAGCCCAACTGGGACCCCCAACTTCAAACTATATAGATACCCTTTCCAACTTCCCACGCTTTGCTCAGAGGTACTAGGCCCCTTCCCCGACTAATCAGAACCCATAGTTCCTTGTCCCAACTCCAGGTCCCCAAGCAGATCTTCTAGGGAACCCACCCTCATGTTCCTCTTACCCTCCGCAGCCCAACCAAGGAACCACTTATTTTCCATGAACCTTCTCCACCTTGACTTCCCTGCTACCCATCCCCCTCCTTCCTAGGCTGACTGCCCAATAAATGTGTGCGAGTTGTACCCACTGCTTTACGTCTGGGCTAGGAAGGACAGGCTGAAGCACAGGTCAGTATGGGTTTGGGGGATATTTATTGGGGTGGAGGATTGGGGAATATCACTGTCGATCATACATCTCCCGGAGAATCTTCATGCTTTCTGAGTAACGAAGCTGGTTCCGATGTGACGCCTCCTTCCACCTGGGAAGGTAGAGGAAAGACTCAGCAGTGGCAACAGAGGTCATGTGGGTCATCAGGCTGAGGGGTGCTCACCTCTGGCGAATGCGTTTCCAGCGCTGCATGTTCCGATAGATAAGTATGGATGGTGATGGTTCAGGTTCTGAGGGCTGTGGGGAGAAAGGAGCCAGGCTGGGTGGCTCCAGTGGTGTCCCTGCAACATATGTCACTCTGGCCCAGGCCAGGCTTGTGTACCCACCTCATTGTCGGGAGTGCCCTGGGTCTCAGGTTGCAGTGGGGATGGGATGCGTGATCTGCAGGCATCTCCAGGTGGCCCAGGGGCTGTCGGTGGAGGCAGCTTGTATACATCACGACTCTTATTGATGGTGACCTCGGAGCCCTGGAGACACAAACCCAAACCCTGAGTCGGAGAAGGGGGCTGGGAATACGCGTCTCATCACTCCAGCCTTTTCCAGTGACAAAAGACAAGAGGGGTTTGTCAAGAACTCTTTACTTCTGAGAGTTGTACCAAGGCCTAGGGGATGGATGTGCCTGCTTCAGGGACCCCTGTCTTCTTGTGACAGCTCAAGCATCCTTGTCTACTCTTAGGAGTGCAGGGAAACCCAACTATACTTGCCAGTCCACTCCTTATGGAAGGTCTTATCTGCTGTCCGCCTCAGTGGATTCTGTCTAGAGGTTCATGCCTGTGTTACCCAGGACTCACTCCCTTCTACCACAGCCATGACTACTCTGATCTTGACAGTTCCAAGGATCACGTATCTGTCCTGGGGACCCCTGTCTACTTTCTCAGGCCAGGGGATCTACCTACCCCATCCATCCCCACACCACCAGCCCAGAGATTCCCCATTTGCTCACCCGTGTCACCTAATAACCAGACCTGTCTGCACTAAGAATCTCTATCCAGCCCTTTAGCTCTTGGGGACCCTTCCTCTTGGTCATGTCTGTCTGCCCAGGGGAACCCTGTTCCCACTCTCCCTAGGCCAGGTGGCCACATCTATTTGCCCTGCAGACCTCTGTCCACACCTAAATATGTTTGCCTTATTTGATCCAATATGAGCTTGGGAGACACAGGCACCTGTGTTCATCTTCCATTAGTTTAGAGGGAGGGGCTCTTGAGTCTGTCCCACCCACGAGCCTCCCTCAGTGCTGCCCACCACCCATCCTACCTCTTCATCTTCAGGCAGTGGTGGCAGTGGTGAGCTGGGTGAGCGTTCGTGCTCTCGCACTGAGGGGCTATTGCGCATCCATGCTCGGCAGATGGGGTACAGTGGTGTGTTCTCGCTGAACTGGGCCAAGTCCACACTCCGGTCAAACAGTTTGATCACATATGTGTCTAGGTGGGGAGAGGGAGGGAAGTGAGCAACCTCATAGAGCCCCTTGGTTCCCTGTCCACCCTCTAAACAACTGCCTACTCACTGGATCGCTGAGGCCCTCCCTCAGCCAGCCCATCATCCATCTCCCTCCTCTTCTTCCTGCGCTGGTGGGGGAAGCGGGCAGATGGCCTGTGTGGGGAGGGGGGATGTCAGGACCAAGGCTGGGGCTCAGAATCTCCATAGCTGTCTGGGACCCTTGTCACCTTACCTTTTGCCAGTGGCTGTGATGGAGCAATCCCTATGGGGAAACACAGGATGTTAGCAGGCTGCCCCTCAAACAAATGCCTGGCCAAAACCCCCCAGAGGGCATCTTGGGGCTACAGGGATCCCTTGGATCTTGTGTACCACCCACACCCTTGGGGATTTAGGTGCCAAACATAAGGGGACCTGGCTGCTTTCGCCATCATCTTTGTACACGTGGACGAAGGAAGAAGCTACCCACCACAAACCCTCAGACCAAGATCCCTCAAACACCTTACTTGTTGTGGGTATCAGAGGGGGTTTTCCCAGTTTCCTCATCCAGACGCTCCCTGGCAACAGAAGAGGACAGCTGGCTTGGGATTCCCAGAGTCCAGAGTGGGACAGTTCCAAGTAACCTCCCCGTAGAACACCTGTCTCCCCAAGTCAGTCTTTGGAATCCCATGCAGATCTACCCAGAATCAGAAGTTCCAGCTGCCAAAGCTGCCAGCCCTATGGCCCCAGGATGGACCAGGTCCCAACCTGTCCATGTGACTCTTCTCCAGAAGACACTGCAGAACAGCATCTAGTTGGTTCCTGGCTTTGGCCATCTCCAGCTCTGGGGGAAGAAGGTACCAAGCAGGAGTCAGCTCTGTGGGTATATCCTCTGTCAGGGCCAATCCTACGGCTTGACCCAGGTCTGCTGAAAGGCAGCAGTGAGCAGAGACCAGGAGACACAAGGATTCCCCATATCAGAAGGCAGGTTGAAGACAGGGGTAGAGGCAACTGCTACTGTGGCAGAGAACCCTGGAAGGAGCCAGTGGTATGGATTAAGCCTACATCTCTATCCTCAGCTTTAGCTTATCTCCTGAATTCCAAGCTGGGGATCCCATGACCAGTGCATTTCCCCACAGACATGTCCTAGGCCATTAAGGGCGAACTTTTTAGAGCTTTGAGTGACAGCAAACAGCTGACTGGACGTGCATGGCACCACCCCTGTCCTAGGCTCTTTCTGCCCACTGGGCTGCACACTGGTCTCAGTGTCTAAATCTACCCTTCTTCTAGGATCCTCCAGGAAGGATGACTACACTATCTCACAGTCTCTTCACTGACCTCACCACGGATGCCTCTCTCCCTCCCTATTATTTGTTGTTTACTTTTTCCTGCTGTTCTTTGAATATATCAGACAAGGCTTTCATTTCAGGGTCCTTTCAAAGCTATTTCCTTTGCTCCACTGGCTTTTTCTTCATATACCCTCATTGTCTTCCTACACTTCGCCATACTCCAGATTTCCTTACCTTCTCCCATCCTGGAGTGCCCCCACCCCAAAGTTAAGAGGCAGGAACTCACCATGTTGCCCAGACAGGTCCTGAACTCCTGGGCTCTAGTTATGCTCCTGCCTCAGACACCTGAGCAGGTGAGACTCTAAACTCATGTTAGCTCCTGCTTTGTATAGTTCTAAACCCATCTCACACCCCACTTGTCCCACCTCACACCCCACATGCCTCCCCATTACCATTCTGGTCTTGGGTTTCCACTAACTCTGCGCCCCAACCCAGAGCTTGTTTCCCCATTCATTGCACTTCCTACCTCCTACAATTACTGGATTGTGATCTTGAGGATTAAGAGTCCCTGTATCTCAGGGTCACAGCATACCCTAATTTATGACTGCATCTGGAAATAGGGAAACAGGTAGATCCAAGAAAAATACCCTTCTCAGAATCACCATCTCTGAGTGCCCACGTTTTTACAGCATCACACTGCGTGAACCGTGACCTTTCAATCTCAAAGCTCCTATGGGGAGAGTCTGGGAGGGTAGGAGGGTGTCAGCAAAAGCTTGTTCCCAGATTTAGCGCTTGTCAGATAGGTTGCAGGAAAAAGTCAAGTAATCATTTTTTCAGGACAATTCTGTCTATCGGCCTCCCAAATCAGATCAGGCAGTCCCTCCCTAAAGGGCGCGGTTCTCAGGGTCCTCACCTGATTTTTCCACTTTCACCTTCACCGGGAACATGGTTTGATCCGGAGTCTGGCTAGCTGGCTCAAAAAGTCCCAAACAGCCTAGGGTCACAAATGAAGGGTGGAAACGAGCAGGGAGGGGTCAAAGGTAAGCTCCGAAGACGGATAGACCTCTAGCCTGACCACTGTCCAGTAGCGACTGCTGCCGCCCCTGCCACCTCCCTTTTCCCTCTGTGGGTGGGTCCTTCCAGGAATCGATTGTTTCCATTAGTTAAGGAATTCGTCGATCTCCTTTTCTGACCAATTGACAGCTGCAGCTGGGGGCTCCCATCCTTAAATCCCACCTTCCTGGGGGCCCGTTTCCGGAAACAAACCAACGACAAGCCAGGACGCTTCCAGGAAGGTGTACACTCAGAACTAACGCCGCTAGCGCCACGCGGGGCACACTGGGAACTAAGGCTCCACCATCGCGAGGCTTCTGGGAGTTGTAGTGTTAGGCTTGAAGGGCGCCAATTTGACTACTTACAGAATTTAATTACCGGTAGCACTCCCTCTAGTCCTGAAGAAAAAGACCACAGTTAGGTTGAGTCCCTTTGTTCAGAGCACTCGTTATGTGCCTGCTACCGATTAATGTCTTTTCAGGTACAACTTCCTTATTTAGCAAATATTTGTGTGTCAGGTATTCATCTAAGTAATGGGGACAAAATAAACAAAACTCATCCCAGTGTAGCTCACCTTTTACATTTTATGTGAAATGTGACAGAAGGAATATAGCTTGAAATGGTCATCACAGATGGTAGGAGGGGATGATGGAGGCTCCAGATGTGTGCATCACATTTGGAATTGAAATTTTAAATAAAAACGACAAGGGAAGCCAGGGTTGATGGCACACCAATAATCCCAGCTTTCAGGGGGTTAAGGCAGGAGGACTGCAGGAGTTGGAGGTAGCCTGGGCTCTACAGTAAGTTCAAGGCCAGCCTATACTACACAACAAGACTCTGTCTCAAAACAAAAAAGGAAAGTCAAGGGCTAGCAAAGAAAGTTCTTGAATGTATCTACTAAGGCCGACATCACCTCCTTCAAAGAATGAAAAACTTCTATTTACTACATCTGTCTTTGTCCAGATAAAGCTCAAGAAGTACCATCATGATCTGCATTCTGTTAGGAATACTAAATCCCAAAGTAGGTAAAGGAACACAGAAGTTTTGGTTGTGCTTCTGGAATCAAACACAGGACTTCATGCGTGTTAGGCAAATGCTCACCGACTGAGCTGCATCCCCAACCCCTGAAAGTCATGTCTTTGAATTCCCAAATTCCAGGAGAGCAGCCACTGGAAATGGAAGGATTATTCTTAACTTAGTTCTTCACTAATAAAATATGGTTCCTGAACAAAAATGCTTACTTCAAAAGGTTATGTTTTGTACGTGGTAGGAAAAAAAAGTATGTGAACTATTACTCATGACACAAAGTATTCAATAAATACTTAAAAAAATTTTGTTTCTCTACTGGGACTACAGCTAGGGACTTTTCACTGAATTACATCCTCCATCCTTTATCTTATTTTTATTTTTATTTAATTTTGGTACTGGGGATCAAACTTGTGAGCCAGCACTTGCAAGGCAGGCGCTGTTATTTTAAATTTTGAGACAGGATCTTACTAATTCCCTAAGTTGCCTGGGCTGGACTTCAACTTTTGATCTTCTGCCTCAGCCTCTCAAAATGCTGGGAATACAAAGGTGTATCACCATCACATCAGCTAATGAATATCTTATGCTTCAACCTCCAAAAGATCCCAGGAAGTCATTATCAAATGTTAAGGTCCTTTATTGGGGGATGTCAGCAAAGAAGATGTGAGATTGGCATAAGTCTTACAAGTCTTTGGGGCTTGAGAGTAAGCTCAGAGCAGAGGAGCCCATCCTGGGAGAAGAGTAGGTCCCCATCCTGTGCTGAAGTTGTCATGGGGTTCCCAAGGGTATAGTAAAGGAAAGGTAGTCTCCAAGGGCACCCCAGCGGGGCCGGTAGATCTGGAAGATGGTGATCCAGGTTGTGAGCACAATTACCCAGAAGAGGAAGCCCACAGCTGAACGCCAGACATCTATAATGGAGAACACAGTGGGGACGGTTGGCCTCCAGCTCCACTCTTGACTCCCTTGGAACAGCCCTCTCTCTGTCTGGAGACTCCACCATCCCCTCCCACCACCCAGTGGCCTCCCCCATCTGTGCCCTAGACTCACAGCCTTTGATTTGGCTCTGTTCTGTGTAGGCTGGGACAAGGAAGGCCTCTCTGAAGAACCAGAAAATGTTGACCAGCCACAGAAAAGGCAGGAATGCAAACCCACCTAGGAAGAAAAACCCATACAGAACAGAACAACAAGGATCATCCCCAACACCCACATAGAATACTTAGTTTTAGGGCTGGGAATTTAGCTCAGTGGTTCCAGTGTCTGCCTGGCAAGCGCAAGGCCCTGAGTTTGATTCCTGGGACCACACATCACAATGCTGGGCGTGGAGGCTCATGCCTGTAATCCCAGCACTCTGGAGGCAGAGGCAGGAGGACTGCTGTGAGTTTGAGGCTTGCCTGGGCTACATAGTGAACTCAGGGCCAGCCTGAGCTACAAAGTGACAACCTGTCTCAAAACAAAACAAAAAAAACCCCTTAATTTGAAGATCCTCTCCCCTAAATTCAACTGGAAATGTCTGTAGTCAGGGGCTCAGGAATCCTGGCTTTTCCTTTGTGTCCAGGAATCTGATTTCTCAATCACCTCTTTCTCAGAACTCAGAAATCCATTTCCCCAACTCTCTTCTCTTGGGGCTTCAGCTTCCATCTTCACGACCCAGGCCCTCCCTTCTTTTGGACCTAGGAGTCGGCATCTTCACCTGCTTTACCCCTTAGACCCACTGAATCCACGCCTCTAGGGCCTTTTCTCTCGGTCTCTTTTCTTCTTCTTGAGTTTTGAAGATTGGTCCTTACCCAGATAGTATTTCCGGCACAGGTTCAACTTCTCCTCATTGGAGACCCGCTCCAAGTTCATAGCTGCACTAAAGTCGGGCCGTCCTAAGAGACTGCGGGACAAGATTCAAGTGACAGATGCAAGGACCACGAACAACAACGCCCCAATTACGACAAAGAGAAATTTAGGAGTGGGTTTGCTGAAAAAGAGGCACACCCCGCTCCCACCAGCAAGCTCGCCAATTTAAGAACCTTTGTATTTATTGGAGTTCGTCAAACGACTCCCAACTCACCAGTAGCTCTTATTTCCTCTGTTAGTCGCCTTTACTATTTTCAGTCACAGAGGTTCGCGCGAGAGGCCCCACGGTTTTCTGGAAGTTGTAGTCCCCGCCCCGCCCCGTAACACTAGGCGCATGCGCTGCCCGCAAACTCCTGTGAAGGAGGTGGGCGGGGAGAGTGAGCGATCGAGCGCGCGCGAGCGCGCACCGGCCTCCAACACGCGTGCGTACTAGCGAGCTTCTACTGCAAGAGAAGCGGTCCGGGTAGTTATGAACTACACTTCCCAAAGCTCCTAAGCAACGGAAGTAACGCAAGCAAGCAGCTGTGTTGGAGGGTTTGAGTAAAAATGGGTAGATATTTAGCTTTAATATTCGCGACGGAGAACAAATGAGAACAGGCGCAGGGAAAAGCCTTTCAGGGGATCCAGGTCACTTGAGTCTTTGGTGGCTGGGCGGTTTGGAGCGGTGTTGCTGAGGTGTTCGGCTTCTCCGGCCCTCAGTTCACCTCTGTTTTTGCCCTTCTTCCAGGCTTAGCTGCTCTTTTCATTTTAAGTTCGGGGCCTGCTGGCACGTGGACCGATGCTCCAGGCTTCACATAAAATCGACATCTAGCCAGTAAGACCCGGTATGGAACTCCGGAGTTAACGTCTCCCGCCCATTCCTTTTTTCCGGGTTTCTAGGGCCCATTCCTAGAAACAGGCAGCTTTGGCCACGCCCCCATACCTAGAGACTTGGCTGCTGGGCTAATCACCAAATTCTCCCACACTCGTTTCTTTTTTTCTTTTCTTTTTCTTTTCTCTTCTTTCCTTTCCTTTTTCTCTTTTCCTTTCCTTTCTTTTTTTTTTTTTTTTGAGACAGGGTCTCGCTTTGTAGTTCAGGCTGGCCCTCAACTCACTGTGTAGCCCAGGCAAGCCGCCGCGAACTCAGCAATCCTCCTGTCTCTGCCTCCCGAGTGCTGGGATTACAGGCATGAGCCACCACGCCCGGCACTATGGTATGTGGTATTGATTGCTGGTGGGCGTGAGTCGTTACGCCCAGCATTGTATGTGGTTACCAGGGATCGAACTCAGGACCTTGTGCTTGCGAGGCAGGTGCCGGAACCACTGAGCTAAATCTCTGGCCCCTCCTTTTCTTTCTTCTTTTGACAGGGTCTCATGCAGGCCTTGAACTCATGGCGATCCTCCTGCCTCAGCTTCCTGAGTGCTAGGATTACAGAGGTGCATCATCATGTCCAGTACACTCTTGTTTCTGAACATGATGCTTAGGTTCCTTCTTAGATGCAAAGTTCCTCTCCCAAACCTGCATACCCCACTCTTTGCATGCAACCCTAATCTCCAAGCTGAGGTACAGCCCTTTTAAATCTGTTCAGACTATAGTGCTGCTCAACCTGTACCGGAATCTACAGAACCTGACCCAAACCCCAGACAGATCATACTGTAGGGGACCAGGCATAGCAAGGATAGGCCACCCTGTCCCCTCCTTCAGGTCATGTGAATGATGTGGAGGTGCAGGAACACTGTGAAACTTCTTTCAGGTGAGGGTTGGCAGGGTAGGTTGGGTTTTCTGTGATCCAGGGTCTTAGCTGAGTTCCTCCTGTTCTTCCACAGGTAGTGTTCGTGAAACTGCAGGAGAAATATGGGGAGCCTGAAGAAATGAATGTGTGCAACAACTTGGGGGACCACCTCTTGGGCAATGTCTATGTCAAGGTGCCTGATGTCCCCTCCTTAGATCTCAGAAGTGGAGAGATTCAGAGCCTGATGGTCACCCTGAAATCTCACATTTAAGGTCAGTCCCTAAATCCAGACCAGGCTCAAAGCCACTGACTGATTCCCTGAAGATCTCCATTTCTATGCTGACCTCAACCCACTTTCCTTTCAGACCTGTTGGAAGGAGGATGCAGAGAGGGCAGTGGCTGAACTCACTGGTTCAACAGGCAGGCTGTGTATGCTGAGCTTTTTTCTGTCACTGATTTCAAGGAGTCATGCTGTTGTCAGTACGAGTATGGTTGTGCATAGGTGGGACAGACACATGAGTGTGGTGGGGCTGTCAGTGACAGTGATTGCCATCTGACCTCTACTAAGGGAATGTACTGATGCTGGCTCCTGTAACTTCACGCACCCTTATCCCATGTGCTGGACCCTCCAACAGCAGCTCTGTGGGCAGGGACCCAGGTGCAGGTACTATCACCAGCTAACATGGGTGCTTGGTTTAATGACAATGGAAATTACAACTACTGGACATGGTGGCACGGCCCTGTGGTTCCGGCACTCTGGGAAGCTAAAGCAGGAGAATGACAATTCAAGCTAAACTTGGGTAATTTGTCAACTTAGCAAGACTCTGTCTCAAAATAATAAAAGGGCTGGAGGTATAACTCAAGGTGAATACTCTGATTTTATTCATCAGCATGGGGGGGAAGTAAGAGAAAACAGGGAAATGACTCCAGCTAGAGGTGCATACTCTGAGGAAGATCAGACTGTCCCATTTGCAAAAAAAATGAAGGTCAGTTTTATGCTTACGTGGTGGGTTGAGATTTGGTCAGTCATTATCTGAGTCCTTGTTTTGTAGCTCTGGAGGAACCCTCATGACTTGAGGAGCAAATCAGTTTCCTCACAAACTGAAGGACAGTTTCAGTTCTGTGAGGCTCTGGGGAAGGGCACCCCTAGGTTTAGGGCAATGGAGATTTCTGGGCACAGAATAGTTTAATGCTCCTGTAAATCATTTATCCTGGTGTCCTCACTCTTGAAGGATGATGAACTAGGCTAGGTAAATTTAGAGCTAAGAAACCTTATTTAGCCAATTTTTTTTTTTTTTTTGTGGTACCAAGGATCGAACTTAGGCCCTTATGTATCCAAGGTTGACGCGGTACCACTTGAGCTAGATTCCCAGCCCTGTTTAGCCAATTTTTAGACTAGATTTTCCCGAGATAACTAAAATGCCTATGTGCAGAGCTGAGAACGTGACCCAGAGTTTTACAAAATGAAAGTCAAGATTTGTTCTTTTTAAAATTACTCATTAGGTATTTGTAGGACTAAGTGGAGGGTCATGGTTTTTAGGGAGGAAGGAAAAAATATTTTTTTCAAGTCTGACTACCTCAGAAGAAAACTAATGCTTGTGGTGAAAAACAGGTTAAAGGGCTGGGGATTTTCCTCTGTCAGTGCCTCAGAACCAGTCTCAGTTGCAGCGTCCCACTCTTATGGGACTCATGTCCCAAGAACAGTTCCGAGCCCCTTCTGGAGACCAGCATCTAAATCTCACCCCCTAACCAGTCTGAACACCAAAGCTGAGACCAGCCAGAATCTCCCTAGTCACATTAATGTCCAGCACATGCAGAGCATAGTGGCAGGCCTACAGGATTTTTGTATCCTTCCTAACAGCTCTAACCTAAGTATGCATACTCTTCTCCCAGATACCCCTGAGGTCTTATCTCCCCAATAAAGACACTGACAGCATTCCCCAGACTACCAGCATGGTGGTTTGTGAAACTCTGACCCTTTGCCCTTCACTTCTACCCGGCACAATAGTGCTGACCAGGACCACACCTCCAAGTCCTCTTTACTCCCAGCCCCACCTTCCCCCGGTTCTAGGACCCGTATGTATCTGTTCAGCTGCCCCTCCCTTATGGCAAGAACATTTTGTATTAAATGTCAAGCCTCCCGTGGTTGTCAGTTTCCTTCCCACTGACAAAAAAGGGGAAATTGCCCTGGCCTCCAGCCAGACAAAGAGGAACTTCGAAGCACAGGTGTGAAAGAGGTTTGTGACCCACGTAGGGTGTTGATGCTCTTGTGCTGGAAACCTTAGCTTTCCTATTTAAGGCTCTGCAAGGGGAAGATGGGAGGATCCCTAACATGGTGATCATGATTTGGGGTGGTCCCAGAGGTACTGAGAGTCCAGTAGGAGACTCCAGCAAGTTAGGGCTGAAGTCCATGTCCCATCCCCACCCCCCCTTTATTTTTTATCTCATTATATGGTCTTGCCTAGGCTGGGTTGGAGGTTTTTGTGAGCCTCTTGCCTCATCCTCAGAACTGAGAATACAGGTGTATGCCACCATGCCAAGCTAGAACTGAGTCTTTGATGCCCACTACCCTAAGGTGGAAGTTGATAGTACTTAAATTGAGTGTAGTATATGCCAGGCGCTGGCCTAGGCATTTTACCTTCCCTTTTTGGGATGGGTTCCCGCCGTTTTTGTTGCCCAGGCTGGTCTGGAACTGGGCTCAAGGAATCCTCTTGCTTCACCTTCCCAAGTAGCTGAGACTACAGGCAAACACTCCCAGCCCTGGCCCTAAGTGGTTTTTTTTTTTTTTTGTAATAACACTTGTAAATTCTCCACTACGGCTCTATGAAAGAAGTGCTAGTACTACACATTTTAGGATTGGGAAAAGGGAGGTTGTACAGAACGACAAGGAGATAGGAAACCACACAATCCTGATACAGTTTTCTTTAGCCATTCTGAAGCCCTGTGGGCTTCGCTGTTAACGGGTCTGGGAGAGAGATTCCCAGCTTCCAAAGGGAACTGGGAATCCTCTGCCTTCACGTCCACTACTTCCTTCTACTCTGGTTTCCTGGAAAGTGCCGCTGAGGGGCTGTGGTCGGAAGTCCTGCAGTCGCAGCCCCGGGCTGCAGGTCCCAGTCGCCGGCGCGGTGCTAGGAGCTCAGACTCCTCCTGCTGACCACCGTGCAGCTTCTGGGCCTGGAAGCGCCGTCGGAAGCCTCTCCGTGCCACAGTCGCCTCGAGTATTGCAACCCGGACACCAAGGGCTGCGGTGCTTCGACCGCCTCTCTACCCGGGTAAAGAGCAGGGATGGGTTTATGCATAGATACCGGCGAAGATACCGGTGACCAAGAGCTGGGGAAGGGGCGGGATGTGTAGGGCACACCCAGCTGAGGCTTTCTTAGGGATGGCATGTTGAACCGGTGGGGAACCGGATAGTGTGGGTTAGGGCAACAAGGAAGGGCTGTGGAGAGCCGGTGGAAAGTGTGAGTTGGTAAATCTGGATGTGGGCGGAGCTTAGTGTAGACCGGGCGGGGGGGGGGGAAAAGGGGATGGTCTTAACGCTGATAGGATGGGTGAATAAAAAGGGGCGGGGACAACGATAAGGCAATAGGAAAAGGGTGTGGCTAGCGCTGACAATGAAGGGCTCGGAAATCCCATTGAAGCCAGCGTTTCCCACTGGACCACGAATTTATGGAAAACTGCGGGCCCAGGGACTTCGGGGATCGTTTGAAGCACCCGTTCAAAAAGTGTTCTCCAGGGCAGTGTAACCCCGTCTTCGCGGAGCTGCGTAGTCCCTGCAACAGAGGATCCCTGGTCCCTAGTCCCACTGAGCCACAGCAGGACCCTGCAGTGCTGTACAGAGGTGCGAGTCCAACTGCGGAGGGCTGGGCAACTGCGTGGGGTGAGGATGGGAAAGTGGTTTGGTATCGATGAGCGTGGGCTGGGTGGAGAGAATGGAAGAGCCTGGAATGGGTCGGAGAGGGGCTCTATTAAGGGAGTCGGGATGGATGGCGTAGGGTGGAGGGTGGAAGCAGTGAAGGAAACCTTAGGGTGAGACGGGCTGATGGGGAGGAAGCGGGGTGTAGCCCTATTTATTCCCAGACCTCTTCCCAGAAGCCTATCCCTGCCAAGGGGTCTTGTGCCCCGACAGCTGAAGAAACAAGTCTCAACACTGCAGGAGCCCACATCACCAGAGTTGGTCTCTCGTGGGCAACTCAGACCGTTTCTCCCCACCTTTTGTCCTGCCCTTAGTACTGGTTCTACTCCTAACCCACTCCCTCCTTCTGCAAAAGGGCCACAAGCATGAGGGAAAAGCTGTTTCCCCTCTCTGGCCTGGCTTGGTTCACAGAGACCCCGACACCTATACCCTCTCCTTGCACTCATCCTCCCCAGGCACATTGCAGACGGGGCACACAGGAAAAGTCTCTCTGACCTCAGTCCCGAGCATGGGTGAGTTGGGGAAAGACACCTAGAAGAGGGGGCTCGAAGCCTGCCCTCCCTCCTCTTTATTTCATCCTGTCTCCCAGAGGTGGCAGGTTGGATGACAGCCCGTATCTCACCTCTTGCATGAGCTGGAGGAGTTAATTGTGCAGCTGGACCGAGCCTGGACCTGGTGGTGACAGGGCCCATGGTACCACTCAGCATCTTGCTGCGAGATACTGGCTGCCTGCCCCCTGGGGCCCAGCTGCTCACCACTGCGGGCCCTGATTGAGGGGGTGGTGGCAAGGGAGCCATCAGCTACTCTGGGATAGCTCAGTGTGCACCTGGCCCAGCGAGGGCGGGCAGATGCACTGCAGGTGCTCTTCAGGCTGGGCTGACCTGGGAACTGTGGGGTTCTACAATAAAAATGAAGTTTCCTTTATAACAAATGCCTACTGTCTCTGGCACCCATTAAGGCATCTTCTCAAAGCATGACCCTAACTAGGCCAAGCGGACCTAACATCCTATTTTATCTACTGCCACCCAGCCATATTTAAATATGAACACTTCTTGCTCCAAAACCCTCATAGACCCCACAGTGTACTTCTAACTGATGAACTGCTTCCAAGCTACTGTAGAGGCTGATGGACTGACTCCCTTGGTGTGGGGCACAGAGAAGCGAGAGTTCCTATCTGCCCCCAAGCACTGTACAAATGGAAAGACCACCTCTCCAAACATTGACAGGCTTTATTGTGTGGGGTTCCCACCTGGGACCCCACCCTCTTAAATAAAAAAGTGCATAGAAAAGAAGGGATTTAGAAACCTTTGTACAATATCTACATCCTGGGCCCCATGGCAGGAAGGGGGCGAGGGCTAGGAGGGTTGGAAGGATTGGAGGCCCTTGCCAGCTGCATGCCCATATCCACCCTAAACCGAAAGGTGGATGTGAGATGCTCTGGGAGGGACTAGGGAACCCCCAGGCCAGGGACAAGATGGCATCAGGGGGCTTGAGGAGCTGCGGCTGGCAGCCACAGCCTCAGTTAAGGAACCGACGGCAGCGCTTGGCGCCACAGTTGCAGGGCAGCTTGTTGCTGGCGTCCTCGATGGGGAACTTGTAATCGTAGGTGAGCTCCTCACCACGCAGGATACGGCGCAAGGCGAAGATGACAATGTGCTTCTGGCCCTCCACATGGATGACGCGAGAGAAGCAGTTGGGCTCACATGAGTGGTTGATGAAGCGGGCGGCATTGCCATGCATTGTGGCATCCACTACATCAAAGTCATCCATGCGGAACATGTAGCACCCGATGCCCTGTAGGGATGGGTGAGGGTATCAGGTGCTTGGTCCCCATGGGCCGGCCCACCTCCTCCACCTTGTTGCCATGGCCTGTAGAACGCACCTTCCCATCATAGAACTTCTCCCGCTTGTCAGTCAGCACAGAGCGAATGACAATGCCAGAGTATTCAATGACCATCTCGCCAGCATCAATGTTGCGCTTACAGAACAGGCCTCGTCCGTGGATGGCTGATCTGCACGGCAGGATGGACAAGGGGAACCTCAGGGGCTTGGGCGACAGGCTCTAGGTAGTGCCCAATCAGGACACTTGTCCCTCCACCCAAGGAGCATCCCCTCAACCCCACTAACCTATAGACACCCACAGCCTCTTTGGACGTCTTCTTGAGGTGGCGAAAGCGCATGGCCATGGGCAGCTCTAGGCTGGTGGCACGTCTGGTGGGGGACAGCAGTGTCACAGTGGCTGGTAACCAGTTACGACCTCTCTCTCCTGTTCACCCTCTTTAGGACCCTTCAGACCACTCCCAGCTCCCCTGCTTGCCCTCCACACCTGGTTGACCTGAGTTGCACCTCATCTTCTTCCTCATCGCAGGCGGCCCCTTCTGGGAGGACCCGGTGCTGGGAGGCCAGGAAATTGAACATGTCGAAGGTGCACTTCCTGCAGGCAAGAGGGAAGAAAAGCAGAAGGGTCACAGCCATTATGTCCAAGGAAATGCTACCTACCAATTCTGGGGCCTGGGTCTACTGTTGGCGCCATAGGAGCAATATGCTGTTGAGAACAGTGGGAAAGAGCAGGCAGCTTCATTCTTCTCAAGTTATTCTAGAGTAACTCTTGGAGTGGCCTAACCAAGCGGCCTTGGTTTGTCTACCAGACTTACTTCCTACCCATGAGAGTTCCCACAAGGTTCCCCAGCCCTCTCACCGGAGATAGACCTCAGCACGGGCAGCCCCATGGGGATTCAGGGGTGGCTCCTCCTGGCCCTCGCCCTGCTGGTGATAGCGGAATTTATAGTGCTGGCAGCGCTGAGCCCCAGGTAGCTGTTCAGCCAGGAAGATGACAGCATCATGGTGGATGCCCAGGAGCCTTGCCCCACTCATTCCTGAGAAGAGAAGGTGAGGACATGCTGATTATGTGAAAGGGCGTGGTGGTGGTGGGGACATGATACCGGCTACCACTTACCACTAAAGGAGAGATGTCTGAGCCGGGCATGTCCTCGGGCCTCTTGCACTTTCTCAATCAGAGTTCTCCATGCCCCTAGAGTGAAGACAGGGCCACAGCAGTCAGGATGGGGTCTAATGGGACACTCCCTCTCCCTGCCACTTTTACTCCCAATTCACCTTCTAAGCTCTCAGCCTCCACACTGAAGCCATCTTCACTGGTGATCTCAAAGCGAAGATGCGGGCCAGCCCGTTTTGGAACCTGGTTCTCTTTATCCTCTGGGGACGGAGGCTCTTCCTCAGAGCTCGAGGCCTCACCTGGTTCCAATGAGTAAGTAAGAGTAGGTGATGATTGCCTCACATGAACTCAAAAGTCCCCAGCTCCCCATGGCACTACTTGCCTTTGCCCTGGCCCCAAACACAAGCAATGACACTGCATTCGAATGGCCCTCCTCCAGCCCCAATTGCCCAGTGAGCCCTGTGGAATGGACAGGATTTTTCTAAGAAGCTGCTGGCTCCCCTTCTGCAGGACTTGTCAGCTGTAAGATTAGGTACCAGAGGTATGAGGTGTTGGTTTGGGCTGTGTAGGCCACTTACTCAAACCCATGTACTCTCTAAAGGCTCATCTACCTGTAATTATCCTGCTTCTCACATGAAAGTACTAGCAAGCCAAGATGGGGGACACATGCCTGTAACCCTAGCACTCTGGAAAATTCAAGGAGGATCTTAGATTCCTGCTCATCCTTGACAACTTGGTGACTTACAGAGGCCTTATATCCAAATATGAACATGTGCTAGTGCTCGGGTTGGTGGTGCACACTGGTAATCCCAGGACTTGGGAGGCCGAGGCCAGAGGATTGCTAAGAGTTCAAGGCCAGCATGGGCTATACAATGAGTTCAAAGCCAGCCTGAACTATATAGCAAGACCCTGTCTGAGAAACAAAAAAAAGGTGCTGGATTCATTCCTTAGCATCAGAAAAAAGCTAAACAAAAAACCTAGAGAATTATGTGTAAGGAATTTTTTATATTCAATAAATGTATTTTCCTTTTTCAGTGTTGGGGATGAAACCCAAGACCTGGTAAATGCTAGTCAGGTGCTTTACTACTTGTGTATTCACCCAATTATGCAGCAAACTCTTTTTACTTGACATGGGCTCTCACTGTTGCCCAGGCTAGTCTGAGACTCCTGAGCTCAAGCAATTTACTCACCCAAGTCTCCTGAGTAGCTGAAACTATAGGTGTGTGTCATCATGCCCTGCTATAAATACCTACAGATACTACAGAAATACATCATATTGTTTTATCATAAAGTATACAATAGACTCTTGACTTATGAACTCAGTTTGTTCATGAGGGCTGATTGGAACTCAGGTTGGTCAGACCCTCCTATACAGCCTTCTTTTTCCTGTATAATTTTAGGCCACACTCTTCCAGGCAGATCTTGGTGTCCTCAGAGAGATATTGGCCCAGGATTTCTCAGTTAACCCCACACAGGAAAGGATGCTATAAGTGTCCCTTCCAGAAATCTTTACGGGTTAGGGCTGGGGATTTAGCTCAAGTGGTACTGTGCCTACCTTGGAAGCACAAAGGCCCAAGTTTGATCCCTAGTACTGCAAACAAACAAAACAAAACCACCTCAAACAACCAAAAAAATCTTGAAGAGTTAAAATTGTATCTGACACCATCTGGAAGCACAAGTGCCTGGCATTCAGGATGGGTTGTAACTCAGGACTTTGCTCTTAGGTTAAAACTAAAATTCTGGTTGTAACACAAGTTGTTTGTATTTTAGGCTGGTTGTAACTTAAGGGTCCACTGTACACTATAAAATTTGCCACAGACTGCAATGGTGAGAGGAAAGAAGAAACAAGTTTGGAGTGAAGGTCAAGCACTCAGTTTGGCACATGTTGACTTTCAGACTTTAGAAAACCCTCTTCCTGCAACCTGCTAGTGGAGTTGGGTGAGGTGGTGGCAGAATGCAGAAGCCTGGAGCCAGGGCCAAGGTCTAGGCTGCAAAGAGCATTGTGGGGACTATCAAAACACATGTAAGACCGACAGCTATGAAGCCAAAGTAAGCATCTGGGAGAAAAAGAAATCACAGCCAAGACACCACATACACTAATATTGGCAGGCTGGGAAACAAAGGTATGACCAAAGCTAAGAAGAGAGTGTGGGGATTATGGAAGCCAGGGAAGGGAATGATTCGAGGAAGGCATGAGTTGGCTGTGCCCAGCACAGGGGACAGACTGAGGGCAGACCACTGTATTCAAGATTAGGGGAAGATGCAAACAAAAGATTGAGAGGAACATGATTTAGGACAGCAGGACCCACAGGGTCACTATCTTACCCTATCATGGCCACACACCCTCCCCCCGGCCCTAAGTGAGACCCTGAACTACAACTGGACTCTGTCGTGTGACTAACATCACCTTGGCACAGTTGAGTTCACCTCTAACAACTTCTTCCATGTCTTGTCCTCTTTCCCAACTGCACGTTTACTCTGTTCCTGAAACACAACAGGGCACTTGCCTGGGAACACTCCTATTGCTTGTTTCTACTGTAGCGCACTTGTACTGGACAACAGATGTGTTTGTTTTCTCTACCAAAACATAGTATGATCCCTAAGGACGGAAACCTGCCTGTCACAGCCCTGCATCCTTATGCTTGCTATCTCATTGCTTTAGCAATCTCTCTGTAAATCGGTCTCAGGCCACTCACCTCCATTTCCTTTTAGGCAGCTAAATACTGTGTAATTAGAAAATACAGGGCTGGGGATTTAGCTTGGTGGTCTCAGAGTCTGCCTCACTAGTGCAGACGTCTCAAATTTGACCCCACACCCCTCACATACCATAATGCCAGGTGTGAAGGCTCACACCCATAATCCCAGCAATCTGTACTAGGAAGGCAGAAGCAGGAATACTGCCATGAGCTCAAGGCCAGACTGGGCTTACATAGTGAGCTCAGGGCCAGACTGAACTACAAAGCGAGACCCTGTCTAAAAAAAAAAAAGGAAATCCAAACTCCTAGACAGAATTGGGCCACAATAAATCCCAAGCCAGCTGACTGCTTGACTCCCAGCTTACTTGTTGCCCCAACTCTGAATGCCCTCAAAGATCAACAGAAAACTTCACTTCCAGCCTGAGTGGTAGCAAAATCTATTGGGCACCTCTACACAGTCCCAATCTATTCATGCAAACCTCCTTCCTCTCCTTTTCCCCACCTCAGAAGCTGCTCAAAACTGATTGGCCTGCTTCCCCCTACCCCATTCCTTCCCTGGCCACTCCTCCCTCTTATCCTCAGCTTTATCGTCTTAGCCCTCTTCCCACACGGCTGTGTTGCAGCCTCATTTCCTCTTCCTGGTCCTGGGCTGCACTTTTGGCTGAGGTACCTCACCAACACCATCTTTAATTCTGGACTGACATAACCTCTTCCCCACCCTGTAGTGCCTGCTCACACACACCACTGATTCTGGTGCTCAGTGGCAGCTAGGGCTGGACCAAGCCCTTGCCCTCTCGGACACATCTCATCTCATCTTCCTACTGTTATGTCCCTCATCTGGGTCCTGGAGGTCATACCCTGGATGACCCTCAGGACTTGAACCTTGCCTTTATTGGGAATTTAGGCTCCTGACCTACTGGCCAACGCACTGTCAGTGGACTTGCACATGTAGCTGAAACACCACTTGTTACAAGGCCATACACGCCCCAGGGCATCTCTGTGGTTAACAACTAGCCTCAGTAGTGCACCCAGAGCATGTGCACTGTTTTTTGTTTCTTTTCCTCTTTCAGGTATTGGGGATTGAACCCCAGGATCCTCTACTCCTAACCAACATTATCAGCCCCTGGTGTGTACTTAGTTGTGTGTGTTTTTAATTCTTTTTTATTTGAGACTGAGTCTCGCTTTGTAGCTCAGACTGGCCCTGAGCTCACTGTGTAGCCCAGACGAGCCTTGGACTCACAGCAATCTGCCTGTCTCTGCCCCTCAAGTGCTGGGATTACAGTTTGTGTTTGTTTTTTGAGACAGGGTCTTGCTGTGTAGTTTATGCTGGCCTTGTACTCATTGTGTGACCCAGGGTGGCCTCCATCTTGCAGTAATCCTCCTGACTCAGCCTCTTGAGAGCAGGGATTGCAGATGTGTGTCCCCATGCCTGGTATACTATTTCTGGAAGTGGACCTACTTTGGACCAGTCGCCGAGCTCAGCAGCCCCAGAGGAAGGCCGTGAAGAGGCTGGTCCTACCTGAATAGTGATGCCATGACTCAAGCAGCAGGTCTGAGGGACCATCAGGGGCCCGAGGAGGACCACCTTCTGGAAGTGACAGCAAAGGGGACCGTTCCTGGAAGGACCTGTGAAGGGAAGACCTGTCAGGAGGGGAAAGGGATAAGGTCCCGGAGCCTCCAGGAAAAGGGGCCTGGCCACTTACCCAAGGCTTTCTTCCCCAGGAGGCTCCTCAAGATTATCCAGGTCAAGAACTCCACGTACTGTGGGTGTTTTCATCCTCACTCGGGTAAACCTAGCAGGTAACCAGAAGGCTGAGCTGCCTCTCCCAGCCCTCCCTGGCCTGCCATCCCAGCCTCAGCACACTTACTTACCCACTGCTGCTGAGACCTGGGACTTGGGAAGTGTCTTCCAAAGACTCCCTTTCTTCATCCAGTCGGGGGGTTTTATTTGGGGGAGGTGCTGGTGGGGAACGGCCAGAGAAGGTGGACACCCTCTTGACACGGATGGCCTGGCGGGGTGGGCTGGGGGGCCCACTGCTAAACACCAGCGTGAGGGGAGGTGGAGGAGGGGGTGGGGCTGGCCGTACCACCCCTACTCCTACCACTGGCAACACCCCGAGCAGGGGTCCTGGGGGCAGAGTCCAGGAAGTAGGGGTTGCAGGGGGAATGGTAGGGGGCAGAGGTGGCTGCTTTACTGGGACTGGGACAGGTTCACCCTCCCCAGGCACCTTCATAAATACTTGCCCTAGCTTGTTGACAAGGATGACCTTGGATGTAGCGGGTTTAGGGGGCTCAGGAGCAGGGCCCAGGCTCAACACCCGGACCCCTGGGGCCCCAGGGAGCCAGGCAAATGTGCGGGTTGGGCCTGGACTAGGGGACAGGCCTGGTGGGGCCTGGCTGCCATTGGCTAGGGGAGGTGCTGGGGGAAGTGACTCCTCTCTGGGACCAGCAGCCCCCTCCCCAGGACCCCCTAGGTTCTTTAAAACAAAATCCACAATTTCTGATGGCAAATCCTCAGGAGGTCGGGCCCTATCCCCTGCAGCCCCAAGGACCCCAGCTCGGCCCACTGTAGGGCCTGAAGGAGGAGACCCTTGGCCTCGGGGCTGCTGGACTGCCTCAGCCTCACTGTCTGTGCCATCGTCCACACCATCCAGCTGCTCAATTCGGGGGGCTCCAGGGAGGGGGCCAGGGCCCAGGGCAGGGCCAGACACTACAGTCACAGGGAAGTGGACATAGTGGGTGGTGGGGCTGGCCTCCTCCTCTGAGCTGTCTCCTGGGCCCCCACTGCTGCTCCCCACTGCACCTGCAGCCACAATCTCTTCCTGAAAGGGCTCAGTCCCTAGCAAGCTGGCTGCAAAGTCCAGGTCAGCAGCACTCAGTCCTGACACCACCTCCATGTCCTCAAAGTCTGGGCCCAGGTCTTCAGGGGGTGGTGGAGATGGGGCCAGGCTGGGGGGAGCCAGCTCCCCTGAGGTAGGTGTGAGGGCTGTAACAACTGAGGTAGGAGGGGGTGCCCTGAGCTGGGGGGAAGTTCTGAGAGGAGGGGAGGTCCGCCATGATGGTGGTGGCCTGGGGGCTAGAGGGCTAGGACGACGGGAGCGTCTGGGGGGAGCTGGGAAGTCCGGGTCTCCCACAGTAGGGATGTGGTGGGTCAGAGAAGATGGACTTCCTGTAGGGGAAAGGGTCAATATCAGCCATTTCAGCCTCCCCAGCCCCACCTTCCCCTGGATATGCCCAGATGCTCACCAGGGGAGGGCAGGGGGCCAAAGGAGACACCCCCCAAGGGCCTCCGTGATGGCGAGTAGTTGGGCACTTTGATTCGAGCCCCTGAGAAGGAGCGAGGGGCTGGAGGAGGAGCACTGCCTGAATCTGGCCGAAGTGGGGGGTCCAGACTCTGAATAGGTGAGTGGTGCTCAGGAACTCCAAGGATTAGGGTATCTGTATCTGGAGAGGGGTCCTCATGGTCTGGGGTCTCTGAAGAGGCAAGAGAACTGTATCAGGGGTGCCAGGAACTCATCAAAGTTTCCCCATCGTACGCTTTCCCTTCTTTTAAGCCACATGACCTTCCAGAGTCTTTTCTCTTTTGAGACAGGGTCTCACTATCTAGTCATGTAGCCCAGAGTGCCCTTGAACTCATGATGATCCTGTCTCAACCTCCCCAGTGCTAGGATTACAGGCTATGGCCACCACGTCTAGCTTTCTTACAGTCTTGACCTTGACCAGTGACGGTGCAGACTAATGTCCAGACCGAACCCCGTTCACAGCATCTGCAACAACTCTTCGTACTTCTGAGTCAGATCCCTTGATGACCTCTTCACCCATCCTTGACCATGCCCCTGCATCCTGGCTGCCCACTGCTTCTGAGGCATGCCCACACGCTGAAGGGACAATGTACTCTGTCCAGAACGGCCAGTCCTACCACTTTCTTACCAGCTCTGTACATCCCTGCCACATCAAAGGCTATCTGCCCCATCCTGGTGCTCAAGGCTATTACCCAGCCCCGCCCAGTCTCTGTAAACTAATCTCTGCCTCCTCCACCTAACACTCTGTTTACAGCCATGATAGATGCACCCTCCTCTACTCTACTCTGTGTCATGCTCCAACTTGGAAGAAAGCTGTTAACCACAGATGAGAACTAAATCTCTTCCCTCTTCCTGTGTGGCCCACAATGACCTCTCCCTCTACTAATCTCTAAGCCCATTCTTTGGTCTGTGCCATGCAGCTCTTACTGCCAGCATGGCTGCAAGTGTGCCAGTTGGAAAATGACCAGATCCAGGTTCCAATCATGGCTTTACCCTGCTAGTGCAGACAGCAAGTGTCCACCCACTCTTTGGTTTTATTTTTTGAGACAGGGTCTCCTCTGTAGTTCAGACTGGCCTTGAACTCATGGAGATACTCCTACTTCAGCTACCCAAGTTCTGAGTCCTGGGGTTACAGATATGTGCCACCATGCCTGGTCCCTTTGTTTTTAGTAGGTGTCCCCCTGGGTGCAGTACAGGAGCTTGTACCTTCCCCCTAGAGGGCTGGAATACCACCTGAGCATGTAGCCTTGTCAGGGAGCCACACTCGCTTTGTTTCCTACAGCTGGTACAGCTGTACCAGGTCACCACTCCCCTCAAACTGACTCTCTCCCCTCTTTACTTCCTGTAAATGCCAAACATAGTCCCTCAGCACACAATGCACAGCCAGTAAGTTTCTGTTATTATCTTAAAACAAATGACAGAATAACAAGTGTCCTGGAGTTTCTTGGGTAGACAAGGGGACAAGAGCTGGTGGGTAACTGTTCAGCACTCAGGGATGAAAAAAGCAGTCACAGCCATACCTAAAGAAGGGGTGGGGCTGTGGACAATGGTCTGGTTCTCCTCTGCTGCTTCCAGGTGAACAGGCTCTTCCCTTGGCCCCCATGGCCGATACTCAAGAATTCGGCACCGATACCAGCAGCGCCTCCGAGCATCTACTGTGCTCCAGTACAGACGGGAGCACCTGGTAGGTGGACATGTGGGACAGAAAGGGTTAAGATAACTTGGGAAACAGGATCCAGCCCAGGCATCCCCCAACCCTACTGAATACCCATGGCCTGCTCACTGGTAGCCAATGGGGAAGAGCCGTCCCTCGCAGTCTGAGAGATCAGAAAGAGTACCCAGGGAGTCAATTCGGATGGAGCCTGTGGTGCAGAGGAGAGGTCAGGCAAGGTCAGGCAAGGCGAGGTCAACAAGAGACAGCAAGAGAGGGCAGAGACTAACTGGCTTACCAATGAGCACATTGATGGCATCAGGCTCAAGGCCTGTCAAGAACTTTCGCTTGAAGTTGATGCCTTCAAAGTCCACATAGACTCGGCGGAGAACATCAAAACCGTCAGGGGTCACAATCTCCTGGGAAGTTGGAGGCAAATGGGGTGGCTGGATTGGTAAAGCATGTAGAGGACATGAGGGAAAAGCTCTGTAGGGAAAGACTGAAGGGCCAAGGGCTCAGCCTGCAAGGTTGTGGGAGAACACTGAGAACGATGGGCAGCTGTGACCCCAGCATCCCGGCTCACCTTGCCATCTAGGAGATCTGTGTGTTTCTGGCAGAAAACTTTCTTATCATCCTGGAAGATGCAGTAGCTGGCCCGGGCACACATGAAGTGAAAGTTGCTGAGGCAGGAGGATAGGCAGCAGCCCACTGTGGCTCCAGGTTTCAGACAGAGTTCGCAGCGCTGCATGGGGGAGGGGCTGCTGAGGGAGAAGCCAGGAGCGGGCCAGGCTCTGGCACTTGGCACTGGTAACTCTGAGACTCTGCTTAGCCCCCCTCCTCCCTGGCACCTTGCACAGCAAAGTTTCTCACCAAACAACAACTCTTCCAATCACATCAGGGCCTGGGGAACAACCACATTATTTTTGGGTTTTTTGAGAGGAAGAACAGAGATTGAGCCCAGGAAATACTGAGCTACATTCCATCCTCTCCCTCATTGTTTCTTTACAGTACTGGGGATTGAACTGAGGGCCTTGCCCTAAGCTAATCAGCAACCCCTTTTATTTTATTTTTGAGATAAGGTCTCATTAATTTGCTAAGTTGTTCAGACTGTGCTCAAACTTGGGATCCCTGAGGATTCTGCCTCAGTCTCCCAAAGTACTAACAGGTGTGTACCATGACAAATAACCATTTACTTTTGTATATGAGGTACTGAAAAATCAAAACCGGGACCTTTCACTGAGCTATATCCCCCAGCCTTGTTTAAATTTTTCAAGACAAAGTCACACTAAGTTGCTCGAGCTGCCCTTGAAGTTGTTATCATTCTGCATCTGCCTCCTCAAAGGCTGGGATTACAGGTGTGTGCCTCTATGCCTGGCTATTTCAGATTTTTTTGAAGGCAGAAAGATTAACAGCTAACACTTACCATCTTCTATACACTGTTCTAATGTGGAACCTGATTTTTTCTATTTAGATTTCCTAACTTCCCCCTGTGATCAGTATCTCTATCAGCCAGCCTGGATACTCTCCGGGACCCAGCCCAAGATTCAGAGTAAGTGGGGGATTCTGAGCCAGACAATGCCTCCTCTCATCAGGCATAGTGACGGCAAAATGCCACACAGTGTAGAAAGCATCCAGCATAAGTCCCAACAATTGACAGGGTGTCTAGCTTTTATGGTCTTGGGCTTCAGGCCCAATATGGCTGGAGGGCCCAGAGGAAAAATGCTATCACTTAGCACCCAAGAAAAATAAAACCTAAGACCAACAGTGAAAAGGATGTGATCTAGTGTAAACAGTAAAACGAGAGCTGTCTCCCCCCAAAGGAGTGCTGGGCTGCCCCTGTTGGGCCAGGCCTCACCATCTGCCTCCCACGAGCCACAGCAGCATGTACATTCTTGAGGGAGCCATCATTCTCCTCAAACACTTCAGCTGACCAAATGGCACAGTTGACATGTGTCCACTCATTCTGTCCGATGTACAGGAGCCTCCCTGCCTCCTAAGGGCAGAAGAGTGATATAACCAGTGCTCTGGGAACCAGGACCCTCAACCTCAAGACTTTACACAGCAGCCTCACCTTGGAGTCCGCATCCCCATATTTGAGGCAGAGTGCACACTGACGAGGGTCTTCCATGTGGGAGAAAGCAGCTGCATCCTTCCCTTGAAAAGCTGGAAAGAAGGAAAGCCAAGAGTCAGGAACTAGAACCTGGCCCACTGTTTCAGGGGCACTGGCTTCTAGCCGCCATATTCCAGTACCTGCTGAGGGATTGCCTGGAGGCTGCCCTGATTCTGCGGGCTCTGATTCCTGCTGTCTCCACTGAGCATAGACATGGTCCAAAGATGGGGGCAACACCGCATTAGGCAGCACTCCGCTGTGGACAATGAGGGTTAGCATCTGACATGCCTAACAAGGCGAGGGGCCCACCCATAGTACCAGCCTAAACATGTCATGACGCCCTTCATCCTCTCTTCACATGGAATGTCTCAGTGCTTCAAATAAGTCAGGCCCTCTGTGCCACCTTTGACATATAAAATGCTGTTATGTTCTCATACCACCTCTTGTAGGAAATGGTCTGATCCCTAGGCACTAGCAGGTGCCTCATCTGGGCTCCTAAGACCCCTGGACTTCCCCATTACCACCCTAACCATTTGGGACACTAATGCTTGCCCATGTGCCAAACAAACTAAACAGAGTCCAGCCTTATGCACTGCTCTGTCCCTAACTGGTCTGCACAGGTATACAATGAGTCCTGCAGTTTAGGGCCACTGGAGAACCAGAGTCTGGTCTGCTACCCTCCTATCCAGGCTCCACTTTAACTCCACATCTCATCTGTTCTCATCCCAGTGATCCCTGGATTGTCAGGTACCCCTGCCATTGCCCTCACTCCTCGTTCCCCTCCTGCTACTCAGCCTTGCTCACTTCGGCAGCCGGGTACTCCGTCGCCAGTACTTGGGGTCGTGGGCGTCGAACCAGCCGAACGCAGATTCTAGCAGCTGGGAAATGGGTTAACAGAATAAGAACTGGCTTCCCCGAAGCGCTGGTGAGGGTGGGGTCTAAAAAATTCGCTCTCTCCACCTCAAGATCATGCAAACCACACTAGAGGCATCCCCCATAGAGCTCACCTTTAGTAGAAGCCCCTTCATCTGGCTTCCAGCCCGGCGCTCTGAGCTTTCTCCTTCTGAGTGCCTCATCAAGATGCTCACCATGTCCTCCATAAAGCTGTGCTGTAAGGGGGTTAGTCAGCGTCTGAGCTCAACCCCAAGTCTAGCTCTGCCCTCTCCTTTTGACACCCACTTGCTCCTCCCTGTGTCCCACTCACCACAGATTTGTAGTGGCCTTCCTCGAAGCGCTGACCCACAGTTTGCAGATCACAGGGTCCTGGGTGCAACTGCTTCCCATCCTGTCCACACTGCAAATGAAAGAAGTCAGCAGGGCTAGTGCTGGGCCCAGTCCCACCCATCCTGCCTCACAGGGCCTCCAGACCTGGGTGCACAGCAGCAGTGGGCCCGCCACCTTCGAACTCAGCAGGCCCTGGAGCACCTGACGTAGGCCCCCTTGCAGGGCCCCACTCAGGGCCTCTCGCCAACGGGGCTGTGTGGCCCCAGCACATGGTCCACATGTGTACAGCACCGAGTCTGGTAGCCCTGAAAGGATCTCGTAATCTTCATCTAAACAGCAGGGTGGGAAAGGAGAGAATAGTTTGTGAGGATGTGACGGCTCCTAGTAGCCCCTAAGCCAGTGATGGCGAACCTTTTAGAGCTTTCAGTTATAATAGCCAGCCAGCTGCAGCGTGCATGCCATAGATTTGCCACCGCTGCCCTAGGTTATTAAGGACATTTAGCTTGTCACTGAGGGGTCTGAGTGGGGTGGAGTAGGTCAGTGATGGTGAACCTTTCAGAGCTTTCAGTAGTAACATGCGGCCCCTGCGGCATATATGCCATAGGTTTGCCACCACTAACCTAGGCTAAGGCTGCGGGCCAGTTATTCTGCCTACTCACCTGAGAGCCCCTCACACTTGGCATGTACCCAGTGGTCACACTGTGCACACTGCATCATCTTGCTCTCATAGTCATTGTCTTCATAGCAGCGTGTACAGATTGGACAGTAGTTTCCTAGAGAAAAAGAGATGGCAAGACAAGAGGGTTGAGATTACTTCCTAACCCTGTAGTCCTTGTTCATGGGCTAACCACACTTGCCTGCTGTTTCCATTATCTGTCAGTCTTAGGTCCCTACTGATCCCTTTAAAAAGCAGGTTGAGAACATAGATTCTTACCTAACTCTGCATTCCCAGTGCCTTTCAAATAATAGGATCTTCCTAAATATGCTGCCTGAACAAATGAGGGATGTACTTGTTTTCAGTTTTCAAACAGTGGAACCATAATAGTGGGGTCCCAAGCTCTAAACTTCCTCTACCTGGGGAAGGACTCTGTATCCACTTCTATGTACACTAGACAGATTTCTGTGGGCAGGTGCTCTGAAGTATGAGAAAAGTTCTATAGGTAGAAGATAAAAAGCCACTAGAATATCTAACACTGGCAGAGGCCTTGCCTTACAGTTAGGAGCACTCCCCAGTGGGTCCCACAATGTTCCCCTGCCAGGTCCCACCTTTCTCATACAGCTGAGTGCACCTGGGGCAGAGGCTGTAATCTCCAGACCATTCAACATCCCAGTTCTTGCCTGGAGTTGCCCCACAGCTCTTACAGCGCACACAGGCTGAACAGATCTGAGGAAAAAGGGAAATATTAGGATGAAGCCAGACATCAAGCTAGAGCAATCCAATGGGGAAGAAAGGCAGGGAGAACTGGAGGAAAACAGATGAGGACAAATAAGAGGAGAAAAGAAGTTCAAGAAGTACAGAAGAGAACAGAGGAAGATGAGAAAAAGGAATCAGTATTAGGTTAGAGCAGTGATGGCAAACCTTTTAGAGCTTTGAATGATACAAACATGGAGGTGCCATAGGTTCACCACCACTGGGCTAGATAGAGCAAGGGAATCTATGCCTGGGAACATGGAATCCATGAGCTCTTGAACCACTGCATCAAACTCTGCAGCTATACCTTATCTATTCAAATGCTGAGAAAGAAATGTTAATGATATTCTCAAACCAGTCTCCAGTGCCGCCCTTTTCATGAGAGCACTTGCCCAGTGCAAGTCTATGGTGGTGGTGGTATAATCAGAACACTGAAGTGGGGAGTGGGCCTCTTCACTTACCCAGTGGCGTCGTTTGCGTGTGGCCCGGGTTGGGTAGCTGGGGCCCAGGCAGGCTGGGTGGTAAGCATGGCAGCAGCGCTCACATTCCAGTAGGTGCTGTGGGAAGTTTGTGAGAGACAACTGCAAAATCTACTGGCAAAGGGATCCCCCAGCTCTGTTTTCCCTTCCCCTGGGATGGCCTGTGTATTCAGACCTTGGATCCCCGGCCTTTACGTCCACAGACATGGCAGAATTTGCAGCGGCGACAACACCAGGTGTCACGATGCTGGGGCAGGGGCCGTTCAGCCTCCTCCAGGCAAAATGGGTGGAAAGGATCACAGCACACTTGGCAGAACACCAGCTGGGGGTGGGGGTGAAGAAAGCAAATGATGGGAATAGTGTGAGGCCAGAAGAGCAGGGGATAAGAGCTGGTTGAGGAAGGGCCAGTGGAGGCAAGGAGTCTGTATAAAATGGCAGAGCACCAACCTCATGTAGGCCTTTGCTGGCACACAACAAGCACACCATTGGGGGCCCCCCTGGCACAGACGTGAGCACACTTAGACCGCCCATCAGCCACACGTTCTCTAGGTCACAATCCTCCTAGGGAAAGAAAAGACACAGGATTGGAGAACAGCCAAGAACACGAATCAGAGTCATCCTTAAATCCCTGGCTACTCCAAGACGATCAACAAACTTCTTCCAACCACAAATCCTGCAACCTCCAATGCCATACCTTAAAATCCACACGGACCCGGTGCACACCATCTGGGGACTTCTGTTTTCCAGTCCAGCCATTGGGAAAAGAGGCAAAGGGACCAGACCCCAAAGCATCCTAGAGTGGGATGCAGGGCTGGTCAAAGGCTGCCAGCCAGTCCCACCCTCTTTGCGGCTCTCCTCCTCAATGCCCTTTTTCCAGCCCAAGGGACTCTGGCTTTTGTTCAAATGCCACTACTTTCTAGGCAAGCAAGATCTGCCTCAACCCTCAGGGTCTGTCCTCTGGTATGGACACACCATGATATGCAGGTGCACCTGTCACTCTTGACTTGTCAGGTAGCTCCTGGAGGGCAAAAGCCATGCCTTACACGGGGCTCAGGGTTCTTGGAGTGGGCCTGCTGACCTTGTCCAGGCGCTTTCGGGCCTTGAGTTGTAGCACAGGCTGTAGGGTGGGTTTGCGGGGTCGGCTCTGCTCCTCTGGTTCTGACATTGGCAGCTCTAGGAAGAACAAAGAAGCAGTGAGGTCTTTCCCTTCGTTATCCGCATCTTCTATAACCTCCCCGAATTACCTAGGTTCCTAGGTCCTTCTCTAGGTAAGCAAGACCCATGAAGATCCTTAGGCCTTGGTTGGTAAGTTCAGTGAGAAGCTCACATACCAGTTCTAAATGGCCCCTAAAACTGCCTCTGTCCTCAGCCACCCTCTTGGGTGTATCAATAGGATCTTTAGTCTGAGAGCTCTATCCTTTCACACAAGACACCAAATGGGCTGGGATACAGCTCAGTGGGAGAATGTCTGCCTAGCATGCACGAAGCCCTAGGTTCCATCCCCAACATCTCAAAAGAAAAGAAAAAAAGAACCCACTACCACCACAACAGAAAACAAAGGCAAAAGACTGAGTGACTAACAGAGGAAATATCAAATAGTTCAAACCATTTTCTCTGGGGGTCCGACGACGAGGAGCAGGAGGACCCCCAGGGTCTGAGTCATCCGAGTCCTCGAAGATATCATAGGAGGGTCGCTGTTTGACACAGCGCCGGGCTGACTTGCGCTGCAGTAGGAGGGAGTCTTGCTCCTCGGGCCCTGAGGGGGTCACCACCTCCTCCCGGGGCCCCCCAGCTCCCGCCCCCCGGCGTGGGCCTGGAGGACCAGGGGAGGCCTCAGGAGATTCATCGGAATCCCAGGGCAACAGCGTCTTCACTATGGTCCGGCCTGTGGGAACAAGGGACTAAGTAGGATTTGAGCTTAACCAGGGACATGGACACAAAGGACAGGAAAAGAAATTGGGCAGAAAACAAATACAAGAGAAATACAAAAGCCCTTCACAGAAAAAAAAAAGTACAGATCTGCAAAGGGGGGAGAACAAAGAAAAGGGGCTTTTTCTTTGAGACAGTGTCTCGCTTTGTAGTTCAGGCTGATACTGAGCTCACTATGTAGCCCAGGCAAGCCTCGAACTTAGCAATCCTCCTGCCTCTGTCTCCTGAGTGCGGGGATTACAGGTGTGAGCCACCATGCCCAGCAAAAAGAGGCTTTTATATACCACAAATCTACATAAGGTTTTGTCAGGGAATGTTCTTCAAACCTTTACCTTTTTTTGCCAGCCGTTCCATCTTCCGAGCCTCTATCTTGTCACACTTCCGGTATCTGGGGAGGGGAGCAGCACGTCACCAGGGTAGGGGACTGGTGGTCTAGGGGAAGAGAGGAAGCTCTCCACAAGGATGCCAATCCCACTGTTCTGGCTGGGCAGAAGAGGGAGGGGCTGGGGCAGGAGGCATGGTGACTGACAATCCCAGGCAGCCATGGAAGCCACATCCCATTTACTCACACACAGCATTGCTTCTTGGTGTTGGGACCCCCAAATTTGGGCTTGTCCAGGCAGTTGACACAAGACCCACAGTCCTGTACACGCAGACATCCCCGACAGTGTCCACACCGTGCCATACGCATCTTCTTTCCATGGTGGGAGGGCAGTGAGCGCCGGGGAGTATGGGCCAGAACCTCTCCAGAGCCTGCAGCCTCCAAGTCTCCTCCAGCACCTGCTGGTTCCACCTTTCCCCTCTGGGACCGGGATGGGACACTTTCAGTCTCAGATGCAGAGGATGTATCTATTGTACCAGAGGGAGGAGATGGAGCCATAAGGCCACCAAGCATCCTACCTCATGTCCCTGTTCTCTTTCAGATCCCACTCAATCAGACATCTAGTCACCATGTTCCTCATATACCTAGAACTGACAGATTCTAGGTACCCAGACCCAATCTGCTTTATAAAAGATCTATTATTCCAATCCACCTGACCAAAGCCTCCTAGTCAGCTCCCTCTCTCCTAGGCTTCTGGTGCAACTGCTCTACCCCCACCTGCTCTCAAGCCTCTCCACCAACACAGCCCCCTACCCTCTGTGGTAAGGTCCTGCCGATCCCGGAGAGGCAGGGCACTGAGGCGGGGGACATCTTCAGGTACCATGGCCCGGGCCTGACCCAGGGCCACAGCAGCATGACGGCAGACGTGTTTGATGCGGGGACCTTGTACAGGGGACTCAGGGCCCTGGGAGAAGAGATACCAAGAATACATGTGGGGAGTTGTTCCCTTAGCTCCTGCGTCCAATTGTCAAAAGGTCCTGGGAGCCTACCACATACCGAAGCTCGCTCTCTCTTAGCTTCCACAGATTCATCTTCAGACCTGACACAGCCTCTGTCTAGGGTCTGCTTGACAGTCCCCACGGCTTCCTCCATCTGCCCTCCAGGGCTTGGCTGGCAGGGGAATAGACAGGGTCAGGGGCTGGAAAGTGAGGACAGATGGGGACAGGAATAGCACAGGGAAGGGATGGAATTGGGGAAGCACAGAAAAGGACTAGGTCTGAGGGTTCCCAGTGATGCTAGACAGCATTTAGGGAGGCAGCTAGGTGGACAGATACAAGGGCCTGGCTAAAACACCATGCTCACCGGCATTGATGCTGCCACCTTCTGTTGTTGCTGCTGGTCGATCTTGAATAGCTGCACTTTGGCTCTCTTAAGGAGGCTGAACATTTTCTCCTCTACTCCAGACAATGGTAAGGAACCCAGGCCTGCAATCCGTGGTTTTTCCAGTGGTGCTATATGTTGTGGTGGTTGTTGTTGATGCAGTTGTAGCTGTGGCTGCACTTGGGGCTGCTGTGGTGGTGGCAATGCCTGGGGTGGGAGTTGGGTCGGCAAGGTCTGCAGGGGCTGCTGTAACTGAGCCTGAGGCTGCTGCCCATTGCTCAGAGTTGGAGCCCCTTGGGGGGGTACCTCAACCTTAACAGGTGTGACCACAGGGGCAAACCGAGGCAGGCTGAGGTGGTTGGTGCGGCCTACTGCCCGTGGCTCAGGCTCAGCTAGAGAGTCATCAGCAGGAAGAGGCTCTGGTTCAGGGGCTTCAGGAGCCCCCAGAGGAGTAGTAAGCACCGATTCATAGATCTTCAGGTGGGCTTCACTTGGGGTAAACTGAGCAGCCCGAAGGAGCAGGGGCCTCCTTGAGGGAGTAGCAGGGGCAGGTGGTGGGGATGGGGCCGGGGGAGGGGCTGGGGGAGGAGGGGGTAGCTCCCGGGTTAGTGAGGTCCATCGAAATGTGGGTTCCCTTAGGATGGATCGTCTCTTTTCAGGGAGTGGGACTGGGGTGGATGGGGGAGTTGGAGCACGTGGTGGAGAAGGAGCTGGTGCTGGTTCTTGGGGAGCAAGTGGGGAGGTGGCAATGGGAGGTCGGAGAATGGGGGAGACCTCCACCTTTAGGGGCTTGGGAGGGTCTTCATCCATAAATCGCCGGGGTGTCTTGATGACACGTGAGGAGCGGGCACTTACCACAGGCATAATAAACTGCCGGATATTCTTCAGGAAGGTGGTGCTTTTGGGGGCCACACTGGGACTGTCTTCCAAAGGGGCTCCTGTGGTTGGGCTGGCATTTAGAGAGGGAGGAGAGGTACCCTCTGGCCCTGCCCGAGCAGCTTCCCGCTCTGCCCGCTGGCTAGGAGTCAGGGGAGGCCGGCCCCTCTTCCTGGAGCAAGTAACAGGGACAATAGGAGGAGGGGACTCTTCTTGCTCCTCTGGGGCTGAAGGTGGCAAAGGGGATGGTAAAGGAGGGGGGGACACTGGAGGTGGTAGAGGGCAAAGTGGAGGTGGAGGAGATGCTGAAGGGGGTGGGAGAGGAGAAAGAAGTGGAGGGGCTGGAGGAGTTGGGGGTGGTGATGGTGGCTTTGCCTCTTCCTTTTCCTTGGCTAGTATCACCTCTTCCTCAACTACAGTTCTTTCTTCCTTCTCTCTTTCCTCCTTTTCTTTTTTCTCCTCTCCCTCCTCCTCCAGCTTCTGCTCCTGCTTCTTCCAACAAGGACCCTCTTCCTTTTCAGATCCAACTTTTCTTTGGGGGTCATCTTGCCAGCTTTCTCCATGTTGACCTTGACCCTGACCTGATTCAAGTCCCAAGGACAATTGTTCCATCTTCACTTTTTTGGCCTTGGAAACAAACTTGATCACGAGGGGGAGCCCACCTCGGCCTCTGCCCCTGCCTCCACGGCCTCCTCTCCCAGACTGTCCTCCACGTTTGAGGGTCCCAGGTCCTGGGCCAGGCCCCTCCTTGCACTTCCAGCTGCCAGTTCGGTGTTTTACTGGAACCACAGGAGGTGAGGGCTCAGTTTTAGGGATTGTCACAGCCGCTTCTGCTACCACTACTGCTTGCTGCTTCTTCCGACTGGGGCCTGCTGGTCGTCCTGGGGGCCGTCCCCGAGACCGACGGGGGGTGGAAGGCTCACATGCCCGGCTCCGGGGGGTTGGAGGTGCCTGGGCCCGCCGGAGAAGTTCAGTCAGTGCCTGCACCATTCGTTCTGTACCCTCCTCACCCCGTTTTCGGGCAGGGGTCTTTGGGGGGGCAGGAGCCACATCTGCTAGGCGAGGAGGAGGAAGGGGGGTCGTCTTATGCTTGCGGCCCCGACCTCGGGGGGCTCGACCTAAAAGGAGAATAGGTGTGGGGAGACAGGTCAAGCTGACCCTGCAGACTTAAGGTGTACTAGGAGGGCTGGGACTAAGTCTCACTTGTCTGTTTCTCCCACAGCCCGGCCTAGCTTAGGCTCTGAACACAGGACACACTCAGTAACTGATGGAAACTACTTAAACAGGGAGAGCTGACACAAAAGGTGAAAATAACATTCCTGGGAAGCTATGGAGGTAGAGTTTCCCCATCACTCACCTCGCTGGGATCGGAGCGCAGAGCGCAGGGAAGTGGGGGCCACATCTTCATCTGAATGAAAACCCTGAAACTCCTGATTTAGGTGACCAGGGGTGGAGGGGAGAAACAGCAGTCAGAGCCAAAGCCTGATTCCACCTGGGACGCAGGTATGGCGGAATATCCCCCGCTTCCCTCTTTTAGTGTACCCCTGCTTAATCATAAACGAACTAAAAAAAGCTGGAACATCAGAAAGGAATAGAAAATGGGTCTTTTCCCAGGGATGTAGGCACAGGATATTTTCAGCTCCCTTCCCCAGTGTAGGCCACAACAGTACAGCCACTACTGGTCTGCTGGTTTAGAAGAAAACATGACAGGGGCTCCTTAGGTCAGGCAGTAAGCCCTCCACACTGAGATTCAACTCTAATTCAGAGCAAAATGAGCCCTCTATTTACACCTTTTCAGACCATAGTTTCTTCCTAAATAAAGATGGGAATAGGAACGCCCAAATCAGAGTGATGTAAAATGGTTTACCTTTTAGAGAACCAACCTAGGTCCTCCTGTGATAACTAATTGTCCAAAGCAATACAACCCATACCTTCCTGCCTTTTTTGATGGTCTGGGGGTTACACCCCGAGCTGAACTCTCAAGTACCAGACTCAAGACTCACTTTTTCACTCCATTCCTCTTTAACCTGTGTGCCAAGAGGCAGCCCTGCACTACTCTACCTTAGGCAGATGCGAAATTGAGGCACTGATGAAACCAGGGATGTGGCAAAGTATGAGGCCCAGCAGGGCAGTCTACAGGTTAAGACCCCAGACAGCTCCAGTCCAGGTCCACTAAAGCCATGCTGCTGCTGTCACCCATCACTATTTGGGCATGCAGTCCCCATGGCCTCCTCAACCACAAGGCTCTACTGCTCTGCCTTTGCAAGAAAGATCAGCCCAGGACACTTCAGCAAGACCTGCTGAGCCGAGTGCCTAGCTACAGCTGGGGCTTCTTTCCACTTTCAGAAGCCCTATCCACCCAAAGCTCCGTGCAGCCCACCTTCTTCCATGTCTGTTTCCAGGACCATTTCTCTGAGCAGGAGTCCTGAGGTCCCCACTTCCCACGCCACCCTTTGGGGCCACCCTGAACCCTGTAAAACCCCTGGCCTCCGCCCCGCCCGGCGCCGGGGACGCCTCCGACTGCCTCACCTCATCGTCGGTTTCTCCGTCACTGCTCTCCTCCTCCGGTACGCAGCCTCGGCTCGGGCCCCAGCCACGACCCCGGCCTCGGCCCCGACCCCGCTGAACGCGCGGGCCGGCCCATAGGCGGCGGAGCCGGCGCAGGCCCCTGCGGAGCCCCAGCAAACGGAGCAGGGCCGTGTCCTCCCCTGGCTCGGCTCCGCCCGGCCCCGCTGCGCCGCTACCGCGCCGTAGAGCTACCCGCACTCTTTCGGCCCCGCTGCCCCGTCCGCCGCGCCCCCCGCCCCCGCCAGAGCCCCGCGGCCGGCCGGGAAAGCGGCCCCGCGCGGAGCCAGGCCCGGGGCAACCGCCGCCGCCCGCCGCCGCCGCCATCTTGGCACCGTGAGAGGGGCCGGGGAGGCGGGGGGAGGGGCGGCCCGTGCGCAGGCCAGGGGGAGGTGCGTGGAGGAGGGGCGGGGCGGGGCGGCTGCGGCACCCGACAACAACTCGCGCCGCCGCGGGGCACCACGGGAGCGGGAGTCTGGAGCCGGCGTTTGTCGCTTTTAAAACCGCACCTCGAAAGCAAGACTCTGCGTCGCGGCCTCAGCGGGGCGGTACGCAGAGGCCTCCGGGAAATGTAGTTTCGATGTCCTGGCCCTTCCGCCTGAAGCTCGGGCGCAAGAGCCAGGACTCCTAGGTCTGGGACCAAGACCTGGAAAGCTAGTTCCGGGTCTCCGGAAGGTGTGGTCCTTGCGAGAGACTCCTCCCATTGTTCTGGTCGGAGCCAGCGGCCAGCGTGGACTACCACTCCCAGGGTTCCTCGAGTTTGGGACCCTGAAAACCCGACCGATGCTGGGAAGCCCGA
The DNA here is from genome assembly GCA_004025085.1 of Thryonomys swinderianus. NCBI lineage: Eukaryota > Metazoa > Chordata > Mammalia > Rodentia > Thryonomyidae > Thryonomys > Thryonomys swinderianus. The sequence goes on from PVIC010006728.1 coordinate 48,492, forward strand.
AGGCGTGGGTCGGAGAAGGAGCGACGCGTAGGATTAGCCTGTGTCAAGGGAGATCCTTTGGCTGTTCTCGGCTGGAAGAGAAGGTGCCGGAGAGGCGCACCTCACGAGTCTTGTGCTGAGGCGGGCGGCCAAAAGCACGGCCCGAAGCATGTGTTTCTCTCCAGCGCTGGTTCGGGCGCACCTAGATCAGCCTACACGCTTGGTTTTGCTGGGGAAGGGGCCAGTGTCTTGGGGGCTCTTATAGCCACCAGTCACCCCCAGCTCCAGGCCTGTTGTAAAGTTTGCCAGGATTCCGAGTTCTTTCGAACAATGCCTCCGAAGTAGTACGGCGCGCCCCGGGAGGTGGACGATGCCTGACCCACTGATTAGCGGACGCATGACCACCAGGGGCCGCTACAGGATAAGAGACTTGGCTTGGAGGGCCTCCCAAGCACGGATTTAAGTCTGGATTCGTCTCTCTTTCCAGTGCTGACCAGACAGCACCGGAAACTCTTTATTGTGGTGATACAACTGACAGAACCCATACAACTGATCTCGAGCAAACGTCAGTGCCCTCGCCTCACAGGGGATGGCTGGGCCAAGCTTCTGCTACCCTCGGCTATTCAGGAAAGGCCGCTCAGGGCCTATCCTGCGGTGCTTCTGTGACTGAATTTTGCCAAGCCGCTGCAGCAGTGATGTGGACTCAGAAGCCAAGCTGGCTTGCCTTTCACTCACTGGACTCTTGGCTGAGGCCTGAGAAGCTCAGGTGGTGGAAGAGCAGGGACTGAGAGAGCTCACAGCTCGGGACTGCCTCGAGGAGGAGTAGAGAAAAGTGGAGCGTATGGTCCATCCTGGTGGGAGCTGGCTCGGCGAGTGGCCGCGCATGTGTGCCTGCATAGAGGACAGGCTGGGGCAGCCGGCCCTGCACAGAGGGCAGCGGTAGGGAGCTGCCCCGTGAGTCCTCAGGTGCTTGGTCATGGCCGAAAAGTCCCGGGAGCGCTGAGGGCACAGGCTACAGGAGAAGGGTTTCTCTCCTAGGGTGGGCAGAGGCCAAGAGGAAGGAAAGAAGGGGCAAAGGCTGGTTAAGTTAGGAGTGCACAGGGAAACTGGGGAAGAAAATTGTGCCAGAGCCAGGGAGAGGAGGTCACACTGGGTATGGCGCTCATACCTGTGTGGACTCGGTAGTGCGTCTCCATCTGATGCTTAAGTGAAAACCTCTTTCCACAGACAGAACAAGAATAGGGCCGAGATCGAGCAGGAGGGGGCAGAGGGGGGTGTTGGCGAGACAGGCTGCCTGCTGTGCCCTCCCGATACGCACAGGTTTCCTGTGTGCCTGTGTGGACAGAGATGTCAAAGCAAGGCAGGGCAAGGAATCCCACAGCCAAACCACTGGAAGATCCAGGGATGACATCAGAAACTCCCCTGGCTGAGGCAAAAATGCTCTCATCCTGCTCACCTGTGACCTTCCCAGACTCTTCCATCTCCCCAGGGCTGTGCTCCACAGGGCCCTGGAGGAGGGAACCTGGACAGAGCAGAGTGAGGAGGTGGAAACTCAGGTCGGACTCCTGAAGCCCAGTCCCAGGGAAAGACCCTATGTTTGGGACAGTAAGGGCCTTACCTGGGGTGGAGCTGGAAGAGACTGACTGGTTCTGACTCCAGAGCCCTTTGGAGTGGTTCAGAGTCAGTGAGATCCTAGGGGTGGGGTGGGGGTAAGGAGAAATAAAGCTTTGGCAAAACCTGAAAGTTTGCCAACCCTAGCCTCTTCCTCTTAAAAGAGGTGTCCTGAGTCTTTGGGGGCTGGATCTTGGCTTCCTTTGTGGTGGGAACTTCTTGTCCCATTCTCAGTTCAGGAAATGCTCAACAGAGATAATAGCTGTAGTGCTTCCCACCCATCTGTTGCCCTTTCCTGTCCCATTTCCTCCCATCCTGAAGGTCTTCCATTAGATCTTCACTCACCTCTGGTCCTGAGGCCAGGCCTCCTGCCAGGCTCCAGTGATGGGGGTGCTATGGGAGAAGGGGGTGCCATATCTGGGCGGCCACAGCAGGATGCTCCACAGGGATGGGTGAACCTTCCCCAGCCAAGGGGCCTCAGCCCACCAGGGCCTGGGGATGATTCTGGTTTGGAGGAAATCTGGTAGGGGAAGGGGACCAGGGAACTCCCGTGGACTTTCCTCAGAGCTCCCTGGGTTCTCTGTCACCCTCAGGACTACACCTTGTGTCCCATCTGCTCCCCTGTGATCAACAGGAATTTGGCCGAGTTTCTCCTCCTCTGATTTCATCTGCCCTTGACCTTCCTGTGTTGCCTCTGTCCTATCAGGGCTCTTTCTTGGTGGCTTGTGCTTGTGTAACTTCTGTCCTCTCCCACCAAGTCTTAAAAACTTAGCTGGGCTTTGGCTCTTTCTGAGGTCCCCCAGTCCTCTCTCAAAATTCCTTGTGGGTCCTTCTGGCTCCTCCAGATGTCTCTTTAGCCCTGGATCCAGCTTTTCTTCAGTCTTATCCTTTCGAGCCCTTCTGCAGGCCTCTTCCAGGGTCTGCACCCCTAAGGCCCTGGCTGCCTCCTCAAGGGGCCCCAGCTCTCCAGGTTGCAGGTCTACACTCTCCCCATAAATGAAGCTCAGAAGCTGGGCAAAAGTGGAATGGCTGATGCCTTCTACCAGAGCCCACTGGCCCCTGCAGCCCAGCTGCTGACTCACACCTGCTAGTACCAGGCTGTGAGCAGGGAACTCCTGACCCTCTACAGTGATCAGGGTGTCACACAGTTCTGGCCGGAGACTGGCTGCAAACCGTACCAACCGATCGGAGCCATAGGGGCTAAGCAGTCTTGTGGGTGGCAAGGGCATTGTGCCTTCTTGCCTGAATACCAATCTCAGAGACTCTTGAGAGAAAAGCTACAATGTGGGGCCCATGGCAAAAAGGGGAGGGAGGGACAGCATGCTCTCAAGCCTGTGGAGGTGAGCAGAGAAAGAGTAAGTTACAGGTCCTAGAACAGAGCTGTCTGTTTATGAATGGAGCAAATAAAGTAACCCACGAGAGAGCCAGCAGTAGGGATGTGGTGACAGAAATGGAAATCAGATAAAAATCAGAACTTAGAAGAGCAAGAGCAAGCAATTAGAAATATCAAGCAACGGGCTTAAGATTAGTATTAATTAAAAAAAAAAGATAGTCTAGTTGGCAACCTATGGCTTAAAGGATAACAGTTATAGATTCTTTTGCTTTTCCAAGCCCCGCAGGGAAAGATCTCTTAGCAAGCCAGGCTTTCCTCATTTCAGGCAGAAGGATTACTACAAACCCCAGTCAACCCTGCCATTTAGGCATAGCGCAAGACAGCTTCATGGGAGAGTTTACAAAGTTAATGGGGTAGGGACAGGGAATTTAACTCAGCGGCACCAGGCCTGCCTGGCAAGCACAAGATGCTGGGTTCAATCCCTGATATCACCAAAAAAAAAAAAAAAAAAGACTGGGTCCTCTTCCAACAGTCCATCATGCAGAGTCCATCATGTTGGAAAGTCAGAGGGCAGCAAGACAGCAATTATGGGTGCGAGAAGCATAGGTCAGTCATCTCCCTAAGGCAGAAGCTTCTAAAACACATCCTCAGAGGAACTGGAAGAGAACAAGGACTCCTGTCTACTAAGTTAAAAAGGCAAATGTAGAAGCCGGTGGAAAAGGTTCCTCCTTATCCAGTGATGGAAAGAGGTTTTGGAGAAGGCTTGAATGGCTGAGGAAGTAGGATGAAGGGAAATGGGAACTGGGGGGGGGGATTTTCTCTTAAAATAAGGGATGGAAATTGTTTAATGTTAATTAAACAAAAAAGTGGGAAGAACAAAAACCAGGAGTTTGCTGCACAGTAATACCACCACTTTAGGACCCAGATACCACAAGAAACAACCTAAGTATTCTAGCACCCAGCAGACACAGTCTTGGGTGCAGATTCTCCATGAGTAATTCTCTTGTAGGAGGGAAGCTTACTGCTACTTGGAGGTCTCAGAAGAGGGCAATGGCTTGGCAGGGTGTAGACAAAAAGGGAGCATAACGGGAGAAAGGCCTTGGCTGGGGAAAAGGAACACTTACCCGTGTAGCTGCCTCCTGGAAGCACATGCTCTGAGAAGCTGTTCTGACTCCTGTCCCCCTCCCCCAAGGCTAGCCCCGCCCCTGGCCTCAGCCCTCCATTGGACGCCCCAGGGGTGTGGTGTCTACCCCTGGCTCTGCTTTACCCCTGCAGGAGACACCAGACCTTTGCTTCCAGAACCCAGATGTTCTGTCTTTTAACCTCCTGCCTCTTCATTTATGAAATAAGTCAATCTGTAGCAACAAAAACTTTGGGATAATCAGAGTTGCATTTGAGTCTCATCTCTGCCATTTACTAGTTGAGTCACCTTGGGCAAGTCGCCTCTTTTGAGCCTTGGTTACCTCATTCGTGAAATGAGGATAATCTCTGCTTACCTCATTTGAAGGTGGGGATGAGGGCAAAATGACAAAAATGTAAAAGCTGTATGTAAGTACATAGCACCATTCAAATACATGTAGTTAGAGGTGGCAGTAGAGCTATGGTAACTAGAAGCTGTTTCTACTGCCTTAGCAGTAAAAGAGCAATGGAACCATCTCATTCCAAGAAGGTAAAGGAGGGCCGGAGGGTTAGCTCAGTGGTTCCGGTGCCTGCCTCACAAGCGCAAGGTCCTGAGTTTGATCCCGGTGACCACATACAATGCTGGGCATGGAGACTCACGCCCACTGGCAATCAATATCACATACCACAGTGCTGGGTGAGGGGGCTCACACCTGTAATCCCAGCA
>PVIC010006729.1:0-30602 GCA_004025085.1 Thryonomys swinderianus
GGAACCACTGAACTAAATCTCTGGCCCTTCACTGGACTTTTCACTTCACTCTCACAGCTTCATATACTGCCCTCTCCCAGGTTACTTTGAAAATCTGAGTGGTAGCCTCCTTAATACCTCAGCCCTTGTATCCTGTATCCCTGTAAAACCAGCATTCCTATAAAAATACTGGAAAATACTAGGGTCTTACACCAGTTCAAGCAGTAGCCAACTCCTCTTGGACCCAGACTGCAGAGGTCTGTTAGTGCCTGGATGACTGAGCACTGTGAAATGAATCCCAGGGAACCAATTCCTTAGGCAGAACTTCTTAAGCAGGAGGCCCTGGGGCTGTCTTCTCAAAGTAGTCTTTTACTTTTGCATTTTTGAGCTTATGAGACTCGGGGTCTTGCTGATTCCTGAGATGCCCTCAAGGCAACTTTCCTGTGCCTGACTGCCACTCACTTTATTCATCTCCTTTTAAGTTTCTGCCTGTCACTGGTAAAATGAAGATAATAGTGTTTCCCTCATAGGTGGATGCTTCCCACATAGTCAAGTGTTCAATATATTTTAATAGTTATTCTGATGTGAAATATCTTTAATAGGATCCTTTTTCTTTTTCTTTTTATTTTGAGACAGGGTCTCGCTTTGTAGTTCAGGCTGGCTCTGAGCTCACTATGTAGTCCAGGCAAGCCTCGAACTCAGCAATCCTCCTGTCTCTGCCTCCCGAGTGCTGGGATTACAGGCATGAGCCACCATGCCCGGCAATAGGATCCTTTTCTTAAAAAATAACTGAATAAGAAGCTAAGTTGACCTGTCAAAATTAGATCTTTCTCCTCTTGTCTGTTTTTCCTTTGTTTTCATTCTGTTTTTTGAGATGAGGTCTCTCTCTGCAGTTCGAGCTGGCCTTGAACTCATAGTAGTCATGTAACACCATGCCCCCAGCACCTCCCTTATCTGATGTCCTGGATTTTAAAGCCTGGATATGTCAAGGTGAATCTTACAACTTACTAGTATCTCTAGGGTGGACAATTACCTTGGTAACTTGCCATTTTCTGTTTGTGGTTGCAGGTATTATATGACGCTTCCGGAGTTCTTGAGAAAAACAGAGACACCCTCCCTGCTGATGTGATCGTAGTCCTGAGAACGTCAGAAAACAAGCTTCTTCAGCAACTCTTCTCAATCCCTTTGACCAAAACAGGTACTTGGAACCCGCTGGCAGGATGCTTGTCACCTTCAGGTCATATTTCCAATTAGGGTCTAGGTACTGCCATGGCTGTGCTCCTAACATTGAACTTCCTTAAGTAAGATTTGGGGGGGAGGGTCTAGGGGGCTGGAGATTTGCTTCAGTGGTTCCAGTGCCTGCCTGGCAAGCACAAGATCTCTGGTTCGATCCCTGGTAACCACATACAGCAATATGAGGTGTGGGGACTCATGCCCACCAGCAATCAGTACCACATACCACAGTGCCAGGCGTGGTGGCTCATTCCTGTAATCCAGCATTTGGAGGCAGAGACAGGAGGATTGCTGAGTTCGAGGCTTGTCTGAGTTACATAGTGAGCTCAGGGCCAACCTCAACTGCAAAGCGAGATACTGTCTCAAAAAAAAAAAAACATGAATAGGGGTCTAGTTGAGTTCAGAAAAGAAGAGTTATTATTTCTTTTGTAATTTAACCACATACTACAAACATGTACACTTTCCATAACATTAGCTCTTAGGCTTGTCATTTTCTCTGCCTGCTTCTTTTCATTCTTCCATTTATACAGCCATATATTATCATTAATTCATGCCAAGCATTCTAGGATAGTTTCAATTTGCCTAGAATTATTGGGGAAGACTATTTCCACTTTTGTATGATTCCAAGTAAAGTGTTGTGGACCAATGGTCATCTGATCTCAGAGGTTGCCTGGCCCAACTTCCTCCCCAGATGTCACACTCCACCACACCGTGCTCCTAAGCAAACTGGAACATACCTGGCCTTACACACTCACAGTCACCCTCTGTGTCAGGCTCCCTTAGTCCTTGGGCCAGCAAGGAAGAAAGGGGCAAGTCAGAGAGAAGAAGTTCCAGTCTTCCCTGTTTTGCCAAGAGGACTCTAACTGGATGGAGTTCCTCTGATTGACCTGGGCTTCTGCTGTTGTGGGCAGTCTTCTCACAGCTCTGCTGTCAAGGTCTTGATGTCTGGAAACAGCTGTGGTTATGCTTTTGAAGAAAAGAAATAGAAACCTCTTGTGATTTTCTTTTCATAGTCCTCTTAAAACTATTGGTGCTGTTCTAGCATGGAACTGACACATGCTAACAGAAAGTGACTGCCAGGTCTTATTCTTTTCTTTTTTCTTCAGTACTGAGGATTGAACCCAGCACCTTCTTACTGAGCTATATTCGTAAAATAAATTTTGCAATAGCCTTGCTAAGTTGTGTGGCCTGGGCTCAAACTTGTGATCCTCCTGCCTCAGCCATCCAGAGTACTGAGCTTACAGGTGTGCTCCAGTATGCCTGGTCAAAATCTGATTTCTAACAACACGGAGAGTAAAGAAAAGACTTCACTAAGGGAGAAAAGAAAAGCTGCAACCTTCGCTTTGTCAACTCTTAAGAGGAAAGTTGAAAACAGACTCTTTAACTTTCTTCAGATACGCTCCTATGAAGAAAGCTCTAGTAGCGGGGTGCCCATCAGAAGGCCGCTGCCGGCTTCCTCTCCAGATCTGCCTTGAGCACAGCGGGGTTTAATTCATCCTATGCTCCCCGGGAGATCCGGGCAGGTGTGGGCAAGGCTGGCCCATGTTTTCCCCACTCCAAGGTACAGGCTCCTCCTCAGGCAGCTTCTGTGCAGTGGCAGAGGCAGAGCCATTGTTAACGGGAGGTGTATTCTCTGAAATAAAATCTATCCAAATGACTCTTCAGCTGGCATTTACACCCTCTATAAATGTGTGAGTAATGACTTGTCAAATCTGTTTCCGGCTGGATTTTCAATCTTTGTGAACAGAAACAATTTCACAGCCAGGGTCACAAGGTGGCGCTATGCAGAAAACAAGGCTGAGCTGCGAGCCCCAGCCCGGCTGGAGTCGGCTCACCGCGGGGAGGAGGAGAAACGAGGATCCCTGCTGCTGCCTTCAGTTTTTGCGTTTTCTTCCAAAGGGCTTGTAACTTTTTGCTGAATCTTACCTTGACATTGCACTCAAGTGAAAAAAGACTAGAAACAAATGTGATCTCGGGACAAGCTGTTCTGTATCCTAAACTGGGTGCATAATAGTTTCTTTTGAAATCTCAGAGTTGATTTTCTCCACATTTGGAGTTTAAGTCACACATACACATTCAAACTTGGAGCGAGATTCTGTTTTATTCCTGCCATGACCTCGAACTCACAGTGCTCCTTCCGCCTGAGAGTCCCAAGTGCCAGGATTACATGTACGACACCGCGCCCACCCCAGCACCTCCCTTCTATGGTGCCCTGATTTTAAAATCTGGCTGTGTCAAATGAGTTTTGCAACTTGCTGGTGGCTCCAGGATGGACAGTTACCTCGGTAACTTGAACTCAATTAGCAGTGTAAGATGCACTCAGTTAACAAACAAGGGACAGCTTCCAGTAACAAGCCACTGTTTAAGCAACCAGAAGGCTGTGACAGAACAAGACTGTGCTATTAAGCAACTTGAAGCTTGTTTTGTGGTACTGAGGATTGAATCAGAGCCTTCGTACGGAGCCACATCCCAGCCCTTGTTTTTCTCCTTTTTCATTTTTTTTACTTATTTATAGACAGGGTGTCACTCAGCTACTATATTGCCCAAGCTGGACTTGAACTTGTGGTCTTCCTACTTCAGCCTCCCAGAGTGCCAGGATTTCAGATGTGAGGGGCTGGTGGTTTAGCTCAAGTGGTACTGTGCCAACCTTGGACACGGAAGGGCCCTAGTTTGATCCTCTTTACCGCAAAAAAAAAAAAAAAAAAAAAAAGCAAGACAGCTGATCATGGAATGAAGCCTCTGAAACTGTGAGCCAGGATTTCAGATATGTGCTGCCACACCCAGGTCTAGAACTTTCTTTTAACTTTGCTTTCTGTTTAGAATTAAGAGTTAATTTACTTTCTAAGCATGATAATTGCCCTCAAACTTCACTTTTTTTTACATGTACGCTTTGTTGAATGTTAATTAAACTTTTAATTTTTAAAACATCCTTATTTAAACTGTGCATGGTGCCACACACACCTATAATCCCAGCACTCAGGAGGCCGAGGCAAGAGGATCGCAAATATGAAATCAGGCTGGACTACATGATGAGTTCAAAGTCAGCATGAACTGCACAGCGAGACACTGTGTCAAAAAACAAATAAAATATCTATATTTTTAGATATATCCTGAAGATGAGAAAACCTCACTGGAACAAAGTAGATTGTGATGTTTTGGCTGAATTATTTGTCTTGGGCACATGCCTGCCCCTTATGATGGGGAAATGATCCCTAGGAGAAGCAGAGGCCTCACATCAGGCTGTTCAGGAAAAGAGCATGCTAACATGTTTAGTGCACAGGAAGCTTTTTTGTCAACATTTTTATTTTTCTTTATTATACTTTAAGCCCTCATAAAATTATTTGCTGAAAGTAAGCTGGACTGGTTTTGGTGGTCTGTGCCTATAACCCTGGGTTCCTTCTTGAGGCAGGAAGAAATCTGAGGCTACCCTGGGCAATCTAGTAAAATCCTACTCTAAAATACAGCTTGAAAATAGTGTGTGTTTGTACATGTGTGTGTGTGGTTCAGTGACAAAGCTCTTGCCCAGCGTGTGTGAGGCCCTGAGTTTAATCTGCAGTGCCACAATAGAGAAATGAAAAGGTAAATTGGATTAGCTCAATGAGCACAGACAGTATGGGCAGTTACTTTACATGCTCCTTTGGGGGATGAACTGTAGGGAGGGATGAAAAAGATCAAAGTCGGGAAGTGTTTGGGCTGCTAACCCTAAACTTAAAAAGAGTCCAGTGGCGGATTGCTGGGTGTTCAGATGCGAAGACATGTAAGAAGCGTCTCCACGGTACTGCCAGTGTCCTGATGCTCTGGCTCCCCTTCTCCGCCGCAGCTTCTAGTTATGTTGGATATTTATGCTTTGTACATTTTCCCCCATGTACATTCTAATTCACAGGAATGTGGAGGCTTTTGTCCCCAAAAAGTCAGGAAGGGCCCTTAAAATACACACAAAAACTTTAATTTCATTACTGAACTTTCCAGTTCCGAAGTTTCTTGGTGGGCCAGAGATTTAGTTCAGTGGTTCCAGCACCTGCCTAGCAAGTGCAAGGTCCCTGGTTCAATCCCCAGTAACCACATACACCAATACTGGGCATGGTGACTCATGCCCACCGGCAATCAGTACCACACACCATAAATGCCGGGCTTGGTGGCTCAAGCCTGTAATCCCAGCACTTGGGAGGCAGAGACAGGAGGGTTTCTGAGTTCAAGGCTTGCCTGGGCTACATAGTGAGCTCAGGGCCAGCCTGAACTACAAAGCGAGACCCTGTCTCAAAAAAAAAAAAAAAGTTTCTTGCTAATGAGACTGCTGCTGTTCTTTGCTTTTAAAGCAGGTATCAGAAAACTGCGGATGACTTTCCTGTCAGATTATCTTCCGGTCTGGAGTCCTGATCGGGTAGTACTCCTGTCATTAACAGATACCAGCAGGAAGTATTAGGGCTCATTCCAATTCCTTATCCAAGTTGTAAGGATCAAGCTCTGTATATATGTGTAGCGGTGTTGGTTTGCATGACTAGAGCAAGTGCCCGAGACCAGCAGTTTAACAGACAAAGGTTTATTGCACAGTTGGCTCAGTTGCTGGGAGCCTCAGCACACATCAAACTGGGCCAAACCTTCAGAAGCCAAATGATCATAGCAAGACTGTGTGGTGGAACAAAACTGCTCTCTCTTCTGAAAGAGAAAAACAGTAAGAGCTCGGGGTTCCACAGTCCCCTGAAGGTCATGTCCCAGTGACCTACAGACCTCCCACTAGGCCCTGCCTCCTGAAAGGGTTTGCCATCTCCAAATAGAGCTAAGTTGGGCACCAAGTTTTCATCACATGGGTCAGATCCAAACCATAGCAGTGACCATGGTATTTAGTCAGAGGTAAATATCTGTGGGACATTTTTCTGTTTCCTGTCTCTCCTTTTCCTATGCACATTTTAAAGCACCAGAGTTTTTGTTTTCAACCTAAGTAAAATTTACTAAGTGTCTATAATATGTATGGACTTTTGTTGAACACAGTGAAATTAGGCACAAAACAGAGATTCCTGGCCTTAGATACCTTATAACCTACTAGGGATAATACAGATTAAAAACAGTAGACAGACAAGATACATATTAATGCTCAGTTACCAGAGTCCACATTAAAGAGCTGTGATTTAGGTAATCCAAAATGGCGTCTAGTCCTAAAGTCATTTATAAAATGTATTTGCCCCTAGAATCCACAGCACTTCAAACAAGGTAATTTCCACTGCAGATAGACAGTCACAAAGATGAAAATGCACTGAAACACCTTAGAGCACTGTGAATGATTTTTGTTATTTTGGATCTTTTGTTTTCTTCTTTTTATGGTCTGAAGCCTCTGTAATACCAATTTATCAGACAGAAGCATGATATATTGTCATGATAACATGTCTAGATAGCTCAGTAAATTTTCAGTCCATTCCAGTGCAGCTTTATGGCCAGCAGTTCCTCAGGATTCAGTTCTGGTTTTCTGGTCTCTCTGGAAGGCTCAGCAACCCTGGCGTGGCCTCTGCACCTTCCCTGCCGTCAGAACCTGAGTGTGTGCAGTGAAGTCACAGGCCCAGGGTGACCGGAGGAAGGGTCCCTTCCTGGTTTCTGCAGCCACTCTCTAGCCGTGGGACACGAAGAGGTTTCCAAAAGAACTTGAAAAGTTCATCTCTGTCTGTGCATAATGAATTCTGAATTCCAGTTAGGAGTTTGGGGTTTTAGAGTTTAGAAATTTGGAAGAGACTAGGAAAATAAGAGCAGAACACTCTCTGAACCTCAAAATCTAGTTTTCCTTCAGAACCTTGGAACTGAATTTTGCTATCATTGCATTCTGTTTAACAATTCACATGTCTCCTCTTTGGGATTTGATTTGTAGTAGAAGTCAACATTGAAGTTTTTCTTGACTCTGATTCGCTCCCTTTTATTTGGACAGGGTCAGATGAGCCCCATCTTACAATATCTTTTTTTTTTTTTTTGAGACAGGGTCTCACTTTGTAGTTCAGGCTGGCTCTGAGCTCACTATGTAGCCCAGGCAAACCTTGAACTCAGCAATCCTCCTGTCTCTGCTTCCCGAGGGCTGGGATTACAGGAGTGAGTCACCACACCCGGCATTGTGGTATGCGGTACTAGGGCTCAAACTCAGGCAGATGCCAGAACCACTAAGCTAAATCCCCAGTTTTACAACCTCTTGAGGGCACTTTAACACCTGTTCTTGATGTCAGTGGCCTTTTTTTTTTTTTTTTTTTTTGAGACAGGGTCTCACTTTGTAGTTCAGGCTGGCTCTGCGCTCACTATGTAGCCCAGGCAAACTTCAAACTCAGCAATCCTCCTGTCTCTGCCTCCCGAGTGCTGGGATTACAGGTGTGAGCCACCACGCCAGGCACTGTGGTATGTGGTATTGATGGCTGGTGGGTGTGAGTCTCCACGTCCAGCATGGTATGTGGTTGCTGGGATTGAACTCAGGACTTTGTGCTTGCGAGGCAGGCGCCAGAACCACTGAGCTAACCCTCCAGCCCAGTGGCCTTATTTTTGACTGTTGCTCCCGAAGTTGATGATATTGAGCCATGAAGAGGGTGCCTGTTGGCAGCCGTTGCTTGGAGTTTCCACTTACAGTTGTTCCTCTATCCTGACAGTTCAGCAAAGATGCCTTGAGGGTAAATGACACAGTTTCAGGGACCCAAATGGGAGCAAGAGCCTGGCCCTTTCTGAAAGGCACATCAAATGAGCCAGTCCCACCAGGCAGCCTCGGGAAGTGAGTCCCCCTCCCAGGAGGCCTGTTTCTTTCTCCTTCATGGAGCATGCATCTCAGTCACCACATGACTGTGGACTCACTCTCTGTTGAGATATGGTGCTGAAGGCAGGTATTTTTCAGTAGACATAGAAGACAGTCGCAGCCAGTATTGTCAAACAGTACTATATCCAAAAATGCAGAATGGGTGTCAAAATATAAAAGTTTTGAAGAGGACCATGAATCAATAAATGTGGCAATGTATCTATACAACTCTGGTCCATACAAGTGAATTTAGAAGGACAATATCATGGGATAACAAAAAGAAAAGCTTCTGGGAAGATATTTTAAAAGATGGGAGAGTAGAGAAAATTGTATAATCTGAGAGTAATGAGGCTTCCGAGCCAGGCTCCACAGCACGGAGAAGAGAGAGAGGTGGAAGCACATGCATAATGTAGCGTGTATCCCAGTCATTTTCCTCAGCACTGGGACAGAATATGTGACACCCACAGCTTAAAGGAGTAAGACTTATTTGGGCTCATGTTTTAGGGTTTCAGTCCTTGCATAGGTGGCCGGTGCCGTGCAGCAGTGGCCCGGTGGGAAGTCACACAGCGGAGAGCAACTGTCCTGGTGATGGACGCCAACCAGAGTCCAGAGAGGATCCAGGAAGGGGGTAGAAACTTCCGGGTCCCACCCACAGTGGCTGCCTCCTCCGCCGGGGCGAGCCTCCCATCCCAGATCAAATATGTCGTCCCCGGTAGTACAGTCACCTTCCTGAGGTTTCACCTCTGGTCCCAGGAGGCCTTCAGGGGACATCTAGATTTAAATAATAACAATGGGACGTGTAAGAAAGGAGCCTCAAAGGGCAGAGGGAGGGTGTGAAAGAAGCAGGGTGGGAAAGGGACGGTTGACTGCGGGCCCGGGCGAGGGAAGGTCTCAGGTGCGGATCTGAACTGCCCAGGGGGCCTGCGTGACCTCTGGGCCTGACAGCGTGGGGACCAGAAAGGAGAATTTGAGTAGGGCTGCCAAAGACCGCCCAGTGAGTCCCGGGTGGACTCACAGGGTCTGCGTGGTTAGCTTCGTGTGAACAGATGCTCAGCTACTGTTGTTATGTTCTGGATTTAGATCTAGGCCTAGTGTGGTTAGTTCTTATATAGGGTGAGGTAGAAGTTCATTTTTCTCCTCCATAAACATGTCTAGTTATTCCAAAACCATCTGTTAGAATTACCATCCATTCTCCGGTGAACTGCTTTTCTACCTTCTCAAAAAAGAACAACTGATTGTTACACTTGGGTCTGTTGCATTGATCTGTGTGGCTACCTTGACCTGTAACACACCATCTTAACTGTTAAAACTTTGTAGAAAGTCTTAAAGCCAGGTAGAGTGAGTTATTAACTTTTTCAAAACTGTTTGGATTATTTTAATTCTTTTACCTGTATGTTGTCTGTGTCCTAATCACCTCTTCAAACAAGGGAGCCAGTCAGATTGGATTAAGGGCCGCCCTAACGGCCACATGTTATCTTTGTATTTCTCCCAGAGCCCCACCCTCAAGGGCAGTTACACTCTGAGGAACGGGGACTTCCGCAAAGGAACTGAAGGAAACTCAAGTCTCCCCATAGCTGTTCACAACAAGCTAAGGGAGCTGTTCCGGCTGAGACTCAGCTAGGGGAGCCGGCCCTACAGAGCTCCAAAGCCTCGGAGGCTGTTCTCAGCCTGGAGCGGGAGAGGGTGGGGAAGCTCCCAGTAGGTACACACAGGCGGGTGTGGCACAGGCCTGGAATCCCAGCAACCTCGGAGCCTGAGGCCGGAGGACCACTATTCAAAACCAGCCTGGGCAGTTTAGACCCTGTCTCAAAATTATTTTTTTAAATGTTTTTTTAAAAAGAGTTAAGAGTGTGTGATTTGGTAACAGTGTACCCTGGGTTTGATCCGAAGGACCTCAGAAAATAACATCAATACCAAAAGTAAACTTTAAGAACAGAACAGATTTGAAAATTAGGCGGCAGGCCTGAGGTCTGGTGAGGGAGTGTCCTCTGTAGGAAGCGTGTGTAGGAGGGGAGTTAAGAGGAAAGTGCAAGTCTGTCTTGGCTGCCCAGGGAAGTGGACGCCTAGCGCAGCTGAGGTCTTGCCTAAGGCGCCAGCCCACAACCCAGAAGCAGTCTCCAGGCCTCCTCCCGGGACCCTGGCTATCACCAAACCAGATTCTTGTCTCAGAAAAAGGGCAATGACAGGAAGGTCACCTGGAGTAACGGAAGTAGTAACCTTTAATTACACGGGCTGCTCGAGCGTTGGGCCCCTGGGCCTACCGAGCCAGCGGTTCTGTCTCACGTGACCGTGTGATGAGGTCACCCACAGCCGCAGGAGGAAGACACCGACACTTCCGTTTCTTTCATCTATGTGCAGAACGTACAGTCCGTGCAGGTCCCATTCCTTCCCAGCCCGTGCTAATCTGCTTGTTAGAGTGACTTCTCGCCATCACCGCACCTTGCGTCCTGTCTCCTCGTTTCCGCAGAACAGCCCCTAGCATGGGCTCCTCCAGAGGGTTTCTGGACTGGCGAGAATTTCTGGCACCACCGGAGAGTAAGTCCCTGAAGACAGAGACCTCCTACATTTAGCTGGCTCCTCCTTGCAGCACCTGCAGAGAGCCTGGCACCCGGGAGGTGCTCACTAGGTGGAGTCTGAGAGCAATTTGTGAACAGAATTGCCTGGCAGTGCAGGAATTGCCAACAGGCTTCCAAAGTACATCAGAAACGCGGGCCATCCCGTGACTCATGGTGCTGGCTGCGAGCCGACCAGCGCCTGGGGTCCGTTTTGAGAAGTTGCAAACGTCAGAAGGCGCTGCGTTCAGAAGCCCCCGTTCTGCGCCTGGTAGCCTTGGCCGGGCCTCACTAGGACTCCTCCCTGGCGCTGGAGAGGGCGCGGTGGGGTCCCAGTCACTTCTGGCCTGACGGTGACACCGGCCTCTTCCCGGGAGGTGGGGTGGGGCGGAGCTTTCTCAGAGGCCAGGGGCTCCCACCAGTGATTTAAGGGAGGGCGGAAAGCTCTGGCGGCCCAGGTGAGGCTGCGACCCTGCCCCTGCAGCCTCCGCGATTGCTGGGCGGCCCAGGAGGTGCGTCGCCTTCCCGGCTCTGGCCGCTTCTTAGTGGCTTTCAGCCTGTGTCCGCAAGAAGCCAACATTCTTCCTTAGGTTCGATGAGGGCGCAGTGAGTGAGAGGTGTGCCTGCGGGGCCAAGACGGCACCTCGCCGAAGACTTCTTGATCCTTTCCTTGTGCCTTCGGGTTTTGGATTTGTATTCTACAGGTGCTGTTTTCTTTTTGGTCAAATATAAGCAGCTTAAATGTTTCTTCACTTTAAAAAATTCTGCTTGAAGTTTCTCCCGCCCTGTCAGCCGTGGTGGGATAAAGAGGCCAGAGCATGGGGAGACCCTCTGAGATCTGTCTGAACCTGGGAACAGGCAGGTCTGATTCAGAACTGCCTTCCAGCCTTCTGGAATGTGCATTAAGAGAAACCTCCAGATTAGAAAAATGTGCTTTAGGAAAGTCTCCATTATTAGGTACGCTGATAATCTCCAGCCCAGAATTCTCTTGAGTTGCTACAGTATGAAGTTTCTGTTACTGTCCAGTGTGCCTGTCACCATTCTAAAAAACTGAATGAAAAGTGGAATTAATTTCAATAACCTGGACTTTTATTTTCAGTACTAGGGACTGAACCCTGCACCTTCACACTGAGCTATATCCTGAGCCCCTTTTTATTTTGAGATAGCACTAAGTTGCAGAGGTCGGCCTTGAACTTGTGATCCTCCTGCTTCAGCTTCCCAGAGTGCTGGGATTAGAGGTGTGCACCATGGTGCTCAGCTAATTAGCTTCTTTACTCACACCAAAACTATTTTGCTTAATAAGTAATAAAAATTATAGAGTTCTGGGCTGGGGATTTTAGCTCAAGTGGTACTACACCCATCTTGGATGCACAAAGGCCTGAGTTCGATCCCCAATACCGAAAAAAAAAAAATTACAGAGTTCTGTCTTCAAAGGCAGGAGTATACCTTACTTCCAGGATACCTCATAGTTCACACAAGCCACATCTCACATGCTGACTACCACACATCGGCTCGTGTGGCTGATGTGTTTCATCTCTGCTCCTGGACATGTAGCAGTGCTGGTGTTCCTCTTCGCGGTCCTCCAAAGGGGACAAAATAGGTACTGGAACAGAATGGTGCTAATTAATACATTCAGGGCCTGTTCCTTGTTCAAGGCCTCAAGCATGGACCTCTTCATTTTTATTACCTAAAATGTGTGTGTGTGTGTGTGTGTGTGTGTGTGTGTGTGTGTGGTGATGGAGACGGAAGCGTGGACCTCAGTCTTGCTGATTGAGCACTTACTACTGAGCTAAACTCCCAGTCCCAGATACTTTTCCTCATAAAATCCTCTGTGTGTACAGACTGAGCTTCAGCCTATTTCCCAGTGTGTAGCAGAAGTTACGGTTCTGGGTTTGCAGAGCTGCAGCGAAAGCTCTTCAACAGTTCTTGCAGCTCTCTTTACAGTGGAAATGACCTCTATTTTCAGTATGGAGCTGTATGTTCCATTGTATGTTTTGTGAAACACATTATGGGAAGTGAAGAGGTGTGAGATGAAGGAGAGATTTTCATAATGTAAGAATATTGATTGTGAAAGTCCAACAGGGATCTTTACCACAGAAATACTGAGAGATGGCGCTCATGTACTTATAGGGCTTATGAAATGAGTAAGACCCATTCTGTGAAAACATCGTGAGGCTCCAGAACCCTGTGGGCCCTACAGAGGTGCTCTAGAGTCCCGGATTTTCTCCCCAGTCTTTCCCCCTGGGAGCCCTTGGTGTGGGGCCCTGCTTTCCTGACTCTAGGGGGCCCTGTTACATTATGCCTGGGGGTGGCCTTGGAGAAAGAACCTAAAATCCACTTCAATAACAAGTCATAGCAGGACATGGTATCACATGTGCCTCTAATCACAGCACTGTGGGAGGCTGAGGAAGGAAAATCATAGGTTTGAGTCCAGCCTGGGGAATTTAGAGAGACTGTCTCAAAATAAAAACGCTAGGAATGTAGCTTAGTGCAAAGGCCCTGGATTCAATCCCTGGTACTGCAAATAAATAGTGGGGATAAAAGCTCTAATATTGGGAATGCTGGTGTTTGTTGTAAATCAGATCTCCTCTTTTCCCAACACATTTTAATAGCTCCTGAATGAGTGCTAAATATGACAGGAAAACTGTACTTTTAAGTGGCAGTTCAGTTGAGAGTCATTTTGTTTTATTTCTTTAATGATCCAGAAAAGTATAGCAAAAATAGCAGCTTTGACTTTCAAATGGTCAGAAATACAAGAAAAATAAATTTTTGCTTTTCTCTACCAGTATCCTCAGTCATAGAAAAGAAAAATGTTCTCATTTAAGATTAGGGCTTCTTTCCTTTTATTTCCATATTTATCTCATATTTCAGTAGGTTATATTGGAAGAAAAAGGCTCAAAGCCATTTACAGTTTATTAATTCATCCTATAAAATCTCTTTGTAATGGAGCTTTCAGGTCATTCTCCCCAACCCTTTACTAAAAGATAAGTGTAGGCACTTTAAATCAAATAAATTAGAAACAAAGCCATTATAATTGTAATGTCTCTACTTAGAGCGATAGATCAAAACTTAACCCTTTTTTCCCCCCAGGAATTTGGGTCATAGTAGTTAGAATAGTGCATTTTTCTCATTAGAACACAAGATCAGCTCCTAACAGTCTGGTACATATGTTAGACGCATAGAAAGTTAATCATTTTGCTTTGGTGCCAACGTGTTGTGCAAGGACGCTGTAAACCACAGCTGCCTGGAGCAAGAGTTGTGAACTTTACTGGCTTCCACATGTGAAAGATCAGTAAACTCAATGGAAGTTTGTTTAAGTCAACTTGAGACTCAGAGGTTGGGGAGAGGACTGCTAAGACTTTATTGAAGTTCAGTTTCAGTGGAGTTGTTCCACCCTTTGCCCTTCACAAGAGTAGAACTTAGCTCTTTTCCAGATGATTAGGTTTGGCTCCACCAAAACTATAGTGATTGCTGGTAATCTACAGCATCACTAGTCAGTTGACCTGGTTTGATATGTAAATGACAAAAAAGTCATCTTCTAAAGTCAGTTGAGGTCTGCTTGGCTGGGCAGCGTCCCTTCAATCACTCAGTGGCCTCAAATAATGGTGCTGTTGAGCTACTGCTCAGTGCTCTCAATTTTAGCAGGAGATTTGACCTTTCTTTGCCTCAGTGTCCTTACTAATGACATGACCCATAGGGTTATTGTGTTAAGTAATGTATTTTAAACACTTAGCATGGTATTTACTACATTGTAAATACTCAATACATGTTAGTATTTGGTATTGCTCATTCTCTTCTGATCTGAAGTGACAATGTGAGGCAAAAATAGGTAGATTTCTGCATTTATTTTTTAATCTCTGATACACAAGGGGGGAAAAAAAGCAACAATGTTTTATGTTACGGATGAACTGATATCTGAATGTGCTGTTCAAAGGTGGGGCCTGGTTGAAAGGGAGGGGTTCCCGGGAGCAGGACTTGGAGGGTTGCCTTCCTCCCAGGCTCCTCCTTCCCCTCTGCTTCTGTAGCGCCATGATGAAAGCAGCTGTCCTCTGCCAGACCCTCTCACTATGCTGCTTCTGCCTTTCAGCTGGCCAAGGGTGGACTGAACACGTGAGCCAAAATAAACTACTCCTCCTTTCAGCTGTGGGTTTTGGGAATTTTGACCCAACACAAGAAAGTGACCAAGATGTGGATTCTTTCCTTCTTTCTCCCAGGCCCCAGGACAGTATATATCTATAATATATCTCTATAGATATATACTATATATGTATAGGAGAAATATGTATGAGATACATATATGTATGTATGTATGTATGATATATATATATAATATATATACTATTAGTATATATAGAGTGTTTATATATATATCGATATATCTATTGATATATATGAGAAATATGTATGCTTGTCCAGAAACTTTGAGGGAAAATAGATTATTAGATAGGAGCAGTACTGGCTGGTTGAGTATTTTGCATTTCATTTCCTGAAGAACACTTCCTTTCTCAGTGTCCTCCTTCTTATTTTCTGGATTCTCGTGTTGGAGTTTTCTCATGGATACGTACCTGATATTCATAGTTGCTAGTTCTATAAGCAGGCTGATGATATGGAGCAGTCATTCCTTGAATTACACTTGGACCTATAAATCAAAAGCTAACCTTGAACGCTTTCAGAGACTCGATAAAAAGAAGTCAGGTAAGTCTTGATTATCTTCAGATCATCAATTTTTAAATGGCTAATATTTGCTAACACATAAAAAGAAGCATGATTTTTACCAGGAAAACACAGTACTATGAAGAAGTTGATGAGTAGCCAGGGAAAATGGCCCACACTTATAACCCCAGCTACTTGGAGACTGACACAGGACCTGAAAATTATGCGGTTTAGACAATTTAGTGAGATCATATTGCACACTATGATTTACTTACTTGCTTACTTACATTTTTGGAAATGCTAGATATTGAACCTGGCAATTTTTCACTGAGCTACATCTACAGCCCTTTTTTATTTGAGACAGAGTCTGTCCAAGTCACTAAGTTGCCCAGGCTGGGCTTGAATTGAATTTGAATTCCTCCTGCCTTAGCCTCCCAGAATGCTAAACTTACAAGCAAAAACCACTACTCAAAATTTAAAAAAAAACTTTTTTTTGTTTAGAACAGGGAGGGGAGAAGCCTGGAGATACAGCTGGGGTTGAGCTCTTGCCTTGCATGCAGAAGCCCCAGAGTCCAGGCCCTAGGAGAGAAAACCATAGATACAATTTAAAAAATGATATGTACCACCATTGTGGAAAGGATAAAAAGCAGTCCTTACTTATACTGTGCATAAGAACATTACGTTACTTTTAATAACTATGCTTTTCTTCACCTGATAATAAAGATGCAAGTGAAATGAATGCTCTTGATTTTAGGATGGTCCTAACTCAGGCCAGCTGAGCTATCTAAGTAGGCTGCACATGTGCTCTGAAACCAAACACAAAACCCTGGCCCAGCTCCTTTCTACTGAATACACACCTCCGGAGAGATGGGTGGGGCCTGGGCGATGAGACTGGTATGAACCCCTCTTCCCTGACGTCCTGTCCCTGGTTCAGTCCAGGAACTCCCCTGGGCACATGAAAGCGGATGTCCTGCAAAGACACTACCTGGAAGCAACAGGAAAGGGTCTCGGTGGCCCTGTCTGTGCCCACCTGTTGGCCTCGGCCCGCAGCGGCTCTCCCTTGGCTTCCTTTTCCGGAGCAGTTCTGGTCTCCGAGCCTGTGACACGGGCTTGGCGTGGATCCCGCCAGCGAGGAATCTGTAATGGAGAGAAGGAGGCTTCCCAGCCCCGGAAATGGAGGGAAATAATGGATGAGGGCCAGGAGGGCTGCGGGCTGGGGCCCTAGGGTGTATGGTGCTGATGGTGCTGCTATCGCTTCTGGGCCATTCAGAACCATGGGCAACAGCAGCCTGACGAGAAACTGTAGATCAGGCTGTGGCCAAGCTCTGGAATCCAGTGACTCTGAGCCTCTGTCCTGGCACTTGTGTAACCTGGAGCCAGTCCCCTGTGCCAGCGCACCTCTGTTACCCTACCTCCTGTCCCTAACATTGTTGTGAGGACCACAGTAGATTCATTTGTGTGAGGGGAGAGAGACAGGGATTTTTTTTTTTTTTATTTGGGGGCCGGAGATTTAGCTCAGTGGTTCCAGAGCCTGCCTCTCAAGTGCAAGGCTCTGACTTTGATCCCGGTAACCACATACAATGCTGGGCATGGAGACTCATGCCCACCAGCCATCAGTACCACATACTGACGCAGGAGAGTTAAGGCCTAACTCCCCACCTGAAACGCGAGTTCATGTTCTCTAAAAATCGAAGAATGAATTTTAGGAACGATGGAGGTTTGAGTAGAAAATTTTATTGTGAGAGAAAGCTTCTGCCTAAGAGAGACAGAAGCGGGGACCCGGAAAGTGGGAAACCCCTTACCTCACATTTTAGAGGGCTTTTATGGAGCAAAGCCACAAGGTGAGGCGGGTTTGAAATAGGGGGCTACCAATAAGATTTTTAAAAAGTGGACGGGTTACAGTTAACCAATGAGTACAGTGGGGGATTAACAATCAGACAGGAATTTTTGACTCTCTTTTCTGGGGAGGTGGGTTAAAGTGTCAGCCCTCCACCCCAGGAGGTTGGCGCCTTCCTTAGAATATCTGATGGCTGCCTATTTGGAATCTCAGTGAGGTATTTATCTTATATGGGTGGGGTAGCTTTTCTCTGGCAGCAGTAACCTCCGAGTTGGCTTTTTTGTTTTCTTCCAAGGGCCAGTACTATCTATCTGCCTACATATGTCTAGCACTTTTTTACCTATAATAATACCACAGTGCCAGGCATGGTGGCTCATACCGTCATCCCAGCACTCGGGAGACAGAGGCAGGATGATTGAGTTTGAGGCTTGCCTGGGCTACATAGTGAGCTCAGGGCCAGCCTGAACTACAAAGCGAGACCCTGTCTCAAAAAAAAAAAAAAAAATTTTTATTTGGGCCAGAGATTTAGCTCAGTGGTTCTGGCGCCTACTTCACAAGCGCAAGGTCCCTGGTTTGATCCCCAGTAACCTCATACATCAATACCCGATGTGGTGACTCATGCCCTCCAGCAATCAGTACCACATACCACAGTGCCGGGCATGGTGGCTCACCTGTAATCCCAGCACTTGGGAGGCAGAGGCAGGAGGATTGCTGAATTTGAGGCTTGCCTGGGCTACATAGTGATCTCAGGGCCAGCCTGAACTACAAAGTGAGACCCTGTCTCAAAAAAAAGAAATTATTTATTGGTGTTACTGGGAAGTGAATCCAGGTCCTCAAGAATGACTTTTTTTTTTTTTTTTGGAGACAGGGTCTCACTTTGTAGTTCATGAGCTCAGGCAAACCTCAAACTCAGCAATCCTGCTGCCTTTGCCTCCCATGTGCTGGGATTACACGCTTGAGCCACCACCCTGGCATTGTGGTATGTGGTACTAATTACAGGTGGGTGTGAGTTACCACTCTGGGTATTATTGTGTGCAGTTACTGGGAATCGAACCAGGGACCTTGAGCTTGCTAGGCAGGTGACGGAAACGCTGAACTAAATCTCTGGCCCTCTACGTTAACTTTTATCTCCAACCCTCTTTTATTTTCTTTTATTTTCCTTTTCTTCTTTCTTTTTTTTCTAATTTTTAACTTATTTTGAGACAGAGTCTTACTAAGCTGCCCTGGTTAGCCTTGAATTTGTGATGTTCTTGCCTCAGCCTCCTAGAGTGGTGAGAATATAGGCATGAGTCACTGTGCCTGGCTTGGGGAGATTTTTTTTTTTTTTTAACCAGCAGTAATCAGTTTATTCTCTTCTACTTAGGCATCTCTGTCAGACTGTGGACTGTCGCTTCTCTGTCTGGCACTTCCTGGTACTGAGATCTGATGCCAGACTTTGGCTCCATCAGCACTGTTCACAAACTAACTCGCCCAAGTTCCCTGGCACTTGTATCCCAACCCCCTACCTTTGGCCGCGCAGGGGATGTGCACTATACCTGAAGGGCCCTGGAGGTGCAGAGCAAAGTCTTTGCCAGAATCCTGCAAGTGACTTAGGACGCCTTAGCTATTCTTTTTCACGATTTCTTCTCTAAGCTGGCCACAGAGTTAATATTTTTATTGATGGGAGTCATTTTTTATGGCCTCCAGGATAAAATAATGCATGTGTTCGTGTAAAACACCTAATCTGAAAATAAGGAGCCTCTCGGGAGTTCACCTTCCAGACTCTCTGGACCGCTCCGCAGCTTGCAGTGGAGCACTCTGCGTCTCTCTCGCTCTTGTCTTCCAGACAGAATCCCTCCTGGTCCTGCTCGGCCTTCCAAGTCCGGCTCACACACTGCCTCCTCGCCAGCTTGTTCTCACTCTCCAGCTCAGCTTTGCGCTTCTGTCCCTTCCAGCTCAGTGACCTGCTCTGAAGTCTCTTCTCCTTCCCTCTGGGCTGTCTCCCCAGGAGCACAGAAATGTGTTTTATTCATCTTTGTAAGACCCATAGGAGGTCTTCAGTATGTTACCCCAAAGTACGAATAAGTGGGGTATTAAATTAGAGATCACCTATTTCAAAACTGACCCTCTTACCAGATGGTTTACAAGTATACAACATTCCTACCAGAACCATCCCATAAAATTTTATTTTATAGAAAGAATTCCAGACCATGTGAACATCTCACCTTTTACCTGGATTGTCAGTGAAGAATAGTGATCTAAATATTTGGAACAGAGACAAAGGAGATTTCATGTGATATGAAGGAGATGTATACTGCCTGGAAATGCTTAAGGATGGTCCTCGAAGTAGGAGGCATTGGTTTTCAGGATGGGAAGAAGCTAATGCGTTAACGCCATGTTCACCTGAGGAAGTAGATTATAAGGAGCTGAATGGAGTGTGGGGAATTTGAATGTCTTTGCCTACATTGTGATTTTTCGTCCAGGACTAGTTCTATAAAGTCACTGTGCTTCGTGGACCATTGCTCTGAGGTTGTATAAGCCATCATTGCACCTCAGTGGCATGAGAGTGCTGGCAGCTCCGTGTATCTGACCTGCCCTCCTTTCCCTTTCTCTTCCCCTTCCTCTTCCTTTTCCTTTCCTTTTCTTTCTCCTTTCCTTCTTCCCTTCCCCCTTTTTACTTCTTCCTTCTCTCTTCCTCCTTGTCTTCTTTCTTTCTTCTTCCCTACCTTCCTTTTTTTCCTCTCCCGCTTCTCCCTGCCCCTCCTATTATTTCTCTCTTGTTTGGATGAGCCAGGACTTCCAGAGAGATGACAACAGCCTGTAGTACATTGGTGAACGTATATCATGTCATGTGGCAGCCATGTTTTTCCAAGCACCCACCCCCCATTGTCAAGAATAGGGATGATTCTAAGAGGAAATTCTTGTTATTAAACCAGAGGGAGCTGGCAATCTCTACCAATGTGGCTGTAAAATGCAGAAAACTGCAACTTGGCTACTAACTCTGTTAGGAAAGAGAAGGTAGTTATCTCTTTGTAACCCTCTGGGATTAGGTACAGTTGTTTGCTGGGCTGACATCCTGTTTACAAATTTTAAAGCTTAAGGAGGGTGGTTAAAGGAGGGAGGAGGGACTTACCATTTTTTTCTTAGTTCTTCAATTTGAGGTTTCTGGGCCACAAATCTTTAAAGCTGTGGTTTACATCTAAATAATAACAACAAGAAAAAAGTCACTGAAAACATTCGTTTGCCTTCCTCCATGCACAGCATGTAGAGGTGTTAATTATGCAAAAATTCCTTAACATGCCAGACAAGTGCCAATTAAAGGTCAATACAGAAATGGGGAAGGGGTTTCTTTTGAGCTTTGAATTCCTCACTACAACAAAGGCAAAGCGTGTACTGAGAAAAGAACATAAACTTTCTATTTATGTGTTTCTTCCTTCAGTAGAATGAAGGAGAAGAATGGTTGCTTCCTCTGTTCTCTTTCTTGGACCCAGAGTTCTTGTGCGTGCTAGATGAGGCTGTATCAAGGAGGTGTACCGCCCCCGTTTTTATTTATTGTTGATTACTTCCCACCACAAAACTACAACCCTTGCTCTCTATATAAATCCCATTCTTGTCAAGAGAGATTGGGCCATAGTCAAGGGAGCTGGGAACTTTTCTACCCTGCTCTGCCCATTTATTGACATTAACCCTTAAGGCCACAGATAACTGTCAGGGGAGAAAGTAAAAACTACAGAATAAAATCTAACATGTAATTCTCCTCTAATTGGTATATTATAGCTGAGCTATATTTGTGGTTCATTTTTTCTCAAATTGTCCTCACATCCTTATTAATAGATTTAGATGGTTAGGTAAAAATGAACTAAAATTTTTTTGACATACAGAAACCATAATACATTTGTATACAGCTGCTGAATTAGACACCTTCCATTTTATTAGCCACAGTGGTATAATCTAAAATTAGAATGCCTCAGACATCAGTGTCATCACACTAGCGTAAGTCAGGCATTTCCACCACAAACCAATTGATAAGACAATGCAGAGTTCTTTACTTACCACAGTAACGTTGCCCATCTCTCAAAGCTTTGCCAGACTCCCCCAAACCAAAATAGCACCAAGTCATGCAGTGTAGACAGTAAGATGTCCTGACTAGAGCAGTATCCAAGCTGACTGTAATTCTCTGATCTCTGCAGCTAACTTAATCTTGCAGTATGAACTGAAGCCTTTGATTTTTTAATTTATTTACAGCTGCTGATATTTATAGTAGTTTGACACAAACAGATTTTGTACATTGCCACCATCCCTTTGAAATCATTTATTAATTGATGGGCTTATTTCTTATGTTGGGAGGGAAAATTAAAACCAAAATTTCCCACCAGGTCTCCAGTTGGCCTGCAACAAGTCCTGTCAACCCAGAGAGGGCAGCAGAGGGAGACTGAAGGCTGTACTGGGTCTTTTAAAGCGGCAACCCATCATTTTGGGCAATTCATGGGAGGTGACTAAAGATGAAATCATGCATGCTGAATATTTTCCAAGAGATGAAAATCCTCACACAGAGGCAGGAAGTTTCTATCTTTTAGAGGCTTTGGCTCTGTCTCCAGACCACCTGTCTCTTTCCTTTTAAGCTGGAAGCAGGAAAATCACGTGGGATCCTTGCAAGCTCCAGATCAGATTCTCAACCCAGTCCCCACAGAGGCTACAAATTCCTCGAGGTGTCTCTGACTTCCAGGTCCGCTCCCGACACACATTGGTGGTCACAGTTTCCCCAGGCGCAGAGGGGGCTCTGGGACCCCCCCAAGAGGCTGTCAGGGGTGAAGTTCCGAGAGTGCTTAACATTTGAAAGGAGTGTGATCGCTGTATTTACATTTAAATTAAAATGGAAACTTCTTGTAGGTTATATTTCTGAAAGGTATGTGTGGCGCATCTGCTGAGGTCTATTGTTTATTCATGCTGTAAATCCTTTGAAATGTGTTAAAATGCTTCCCACTCATTATAAAGCTCCTGCCACCCCTGGATTACGACTTTGATGTCACCAATCCTGCTTCAAAGGGTTCTTTCTGGGCTATTAATCACAGTTTAGCCTCTGAAGATATCGCCAGAGAAAACATTTAGACATCTTTATGCTAGACTTGCTAAAACTTTGAAATGTTGAGCGTCATGCACAAATTGCAGGGTTTCCCTCCACTGACAATTTTTTTATTTGGTCGTAGAATCAAATGACAGCGTAGGTAAAAGTGCAAACAAATCTCGTCCCACACTTGGTTTGCTGCCGAGTGTGTGGTAGTTAGGAGGGAAGGGAATTCTCTGAGCGAGGCCTCACTGAGCCCACAAAGGTAAAAAGCTGCAGGGTGTGAGTGGCCCAAATCTCCGGTGTCATTTTTTTTCTTCATTTTTTTTTAATCAATTAGCACTTGCAAGGAGAATTGGTGTGATGGCCTGGTATTCTCTGGCTTGCTATTCTCAGCTTTGAGACCTATGTGAATTATCCTCAGGAAATGATAATAGTATACACATAATCATCGTCATCCAAAATATTTGGGGTCAAAAGCATTTCAGATCTGAATTTGGAGGGGAGCAATTTGGGAATATTTGCATAAACAAAGTGAAGTACCTTGGGGATGAGACCCAACTCTAACTTCAGAATTCATTCATTTCATATACATTTTATACAAATACCTTGAGGTAATTTTATATTACATATTTACCCACACACACATACTTGCACGTAGATCTTATGTTAATAGCCTGAAGGTAATTTTATTTTACATATGTACACATGTGGTCCTATGTAGTACAGTGGCCATGGGTAAGCAAATACCTCTTCAAGATCCTAGTTTCTTTTTAATTTTTTTAGATAAATCCTTAGAATGGGATTGCTGAATGGTATGGTATATCAATTTTTAACTTTTTGAAAAACTGTCACTATATGATTTTCATAGTTACATCTCTTTATTTTCTCACCGATAGGAAGAAGTTTTAATTCCTTCACTTTTTCTTTAACACTTGCTATTTTCATTTTTTAAATTTATTTTTATGATGGCCATTCTACCTGGAGTAGTTTGTGGTTTTTATTTTTATTTTCCTAGTGATTTGTAATGTTTAGTACATTTTCAAACATCTCTTATTTCAAACATCTCATTTGCCTGACTTCTCTGGCAAGCCCTTGCCCATACTTTAATTGAGTTACCTGGTGTTTTGGTACTGAATTTAGGTACTCCTGTATCTGCTGAACGTGTTCCCGTCAGAGGTGTGCTTTGCCATGTCCTCACCCACGTGTGCACTGTCACTTCGTTGTCAGTGGCTTTTTGTGCCACACACCGGCTTTTATTTTAGCTCCATGTCATCTCACTTAACGCTCTTTGCTTTTGGTGTCATATCCAAAACATTATAACATGACATTGGCCAGAGCCAAAGTTATAAAGCTTCTTATCTGCGTTATTATTCTAGGAGTTTTGTAGTTTCAGATAGTATGTTAATTTAATTTGATTTAATTGATTTTGAACCTATTTTTGTCTATAGTGTAAGATAAGGCTTCAGTTTCATTATTTTATAGAGTCGTAAAGCATAGACTATAGAGATAATTCCCCTGACATGCTTTGCTGAAAAGATTATTATTTTTTTCATTGACAGTCTTAGCACCCTTGTCAAACATTACTTGATCATATATATAGGTATGTGGGTTTATTTTTTTTGTGGGTTTATTTTTAATACTCTATTTCATTTGTCTGTGTCCATATTTATGTCTATACCATATACTTGATTACTGTAGCATGGTAAAACATTTTGTGGATGTCAAAAAATATGAAACTTCTAACTTTACTCTTCTTTTTCAAGAGTTTTAGGCTGTGCCAAGTCTTTTTTGTGGTACCAAGTGAATTTTATGACTTTTTTTAATCTACAAAAAGTGGTATCTGGATTTTGATCGTGAATGTACTGAATTTACTAATTGCTTTGGGCATATTAACTTCTGGGGGGGAGTAGTACTTGAGATTAATCCAAAGGCCCTCACATTGATCTACATCCTCCTCCCTTTTTACTTTGTTGTTGAGACAGAATCTCACTGAGTTACTTCCTTAAACTTGGAATCCTCCTGCCTCAGCCTCTCAGAGCGCTGGAGTAACAGACATGTCCCTAGCTTTGTGCCTTCTTTAGTTACTTTTAGCAGCGTCTTACAGTGGATTTTTTTGTTTTGTTTTGTGTATACAAATTTTTCAACTCCTTGGTAACATTTGTTCCTAAGTATTGTATTCTTTTTGATATGATTATAATTTGAATTATTTATTTTATGGATAGTTCATTGTCCATGCATAGTAATAGCTGAGTTTTGTATATTGACTTTCCATACTGTATCCTTGCTGAGTTTATTTACAAGTTCTGACAATTTTTAGGTGGAATCTTTAGTGTTTTCTGTGTCTTTCATCTGTGAACAGAGATAATTTTACATCTTCCTTTTTTTTTTTTTTTTTGAGACAGGGTCTCGCTTTGTAGTTCAGGCTGGCCCTGAGCTCACTATGTAGCCCAGGCAAGCCTGGAACTCAGCAATCCTCCTGCCTCTGCCTCCTGAGTGCTGGGATTATAGGCGTGAGCTACCATGCCCGGCACTGTGGTATGTGGTATTGATTGCTTGTGGGAGTGAGTCACCACACCCAGCATTGTATGTGGTTACCGGGGATCGAACTCAGGACCTTGTGCTTGCAAGACAGGCGCTGTAACCACTGAGCTAAATCTCCCGGTCCACATCTTCCTTTTTGATTCCGATGATTTACATTTCTTTTTTCTTGCCTAATTGCTCTAGCTAGGGCTTCCAGAGCTGTTTGTACTATGAAGTGTTAAATGTGAACATACTTTGCCTTATTCCTGAAATTAGAGGGAAAGCTTTTAGTTTTTCACATTAAATATGGAATTAGCTGCGAGCTTTTTATGTATACCCACTATCATATGGAAGTTATTTCCCTCTATCCCCAATTTGTTGTGTGAATTTGGTACCTTTTGTTATTTTTTACTTGTGAAATATACAATTTACTTTATAAATATTTTAATTACAGTAAAAATAATTATTAAAATTTATATAATTGAGACTAAAAATATTCCCTTTTTTCATATTCAAGTAGATTACTCAGAAAATTTGGAAAAAACCCAGAAAGATATAAAGAAAAATAATACTCATGATATTATTCCTTAACTTTTCCTTCAATTTAACTTCTTTGTCTTTTTTGGTTCAGGCAACTTGGCCCAGGCAAAGGCCAGGATCTCGGCATCCTCCAGGTCTTTGCCTCCGCATTTCAGCACTGGGAGAGCAAAGGTGAGCAGATTTGCACCAAAAATGATATGGGTGAGATGGGGGTGGTGCTCCTGCCCTGGGGGTAATGCGAGTGGACAGCTTTAGTTCCCTGTATCCAGCCCACAGCCAGGCAGTATTTAGGAAACCACAGATGAGGAATTTAAAACAAAAGCATGGAATTCTTAAAGAGTTTGATTCTCAGAAAGATCACTTAAAATACAGAGTAATGATACTTAAAAATAAAGTCGATCTAATGCCGGACGTGGTGGCTCATGCCTGTAATCCCAGCACTCGGGAGGTAGAGACAGGAGGATTGCTGAGTTCGCGGTGGCTTGCCTGGGCACCATAGTGAGCTCAGGGCCAGCCTGAACTACAAAGCGATACCCTGTCTCCAAAAAGCAAAAAAAAAAATAAAAAAATAAAAAAAATAAAGTCTATCTAGAAAGAGATAAAGTCCTTTTCCTTATGGCTCACACCAGCCTACAGAGAAAGAGAACACAGACCAAAAGGAGTTAGTAGGGAAGAGAGAAAGCAGTTTCCTATTGCTTGACTTTGCCTTCTGAAAAATTGGGGCATTTTGTAGTGTAAGAGAAACATTAGAAGGTTCATAAATTCCCAGCTGTAGGCTCTCCAAGGCAGCCTGGTTGATACTCACTGTATGTACACTGATCTTTACCTGCAATTTTGATTTCTCTGGCTTTAAAGTAACCTTCAGTATTTGTAGCCCCAAAAACATTAAAACAAAAATTCCAGAACTAAACCAGGCATGGTGGTGGCTCATGCCTATAATCATAGCACTCAGGAGGCAGAGGCAGGAGGATTGCTGAGTTCGAGGCTTGCCTGGGCTACATAGTGAGCTCAGGGCCAGCCTGAACTACAAAGCAAGACCCTGTCTCAAAAAACAAACCAAAAAAAATCCAGAAATAAATGATTCACAGGTTTAATATTGCATGCCATTTTAGTTAGCATGGTGAAATCTTAACCTTCCCACTTGTCCTGCCCAGGACATATCCTGTCCTTGGCCCAATATATTCATATGATATACAGTACCCACCCACTAGTCATTTAGTAGCTATCTCAATCATTAGATCAACTGTGAGGTTACTTTTATTTTACTCAGTATGGCCCCTAGAATAGACCCGCAAAATACAAGAATTATGATGCTTGAAATTTGGATATGGCCAAAGAGAAGCTATAATGTGCTTCTTTTAAAAGAAAAATGATACCATTTTATTGGTATAGTTGTTCTATTTTATTATTAGTTATGATTGCTATTCTCTTACTATGCATAATTTATAGTTAACTTTATCATAGATGTGTATGTATTAGGTAAAACATGGCACCTATGGGCTTAGTAGGCATCCCCTTAGGATCTTGGGAAATACCCCCCGAGGGAAGACTACGCACTGACACCACACATAACTATCTCGAAGGTGATGGAATAATGAACAGATAACATCTCTGAATTTTCTTATTTTTATTTATCTATTTACACAGAATATTTATTTAATAAAGAATAAGCAACTCAGCCACATACAAAACTGTTGGACATTATCCAAAAATTTATACAGATGTATATCAGTATACTTATTTCTATTGATTATACAGGTTTACTTGTACAGAGAAGGAACACAAAAATTTTTTTTATTAATAATGATTTTATAACCACATTGCTATTATGATCTATTTTATTTCTACTTTTCGACCTTGCTACCTGGTGGCAAATACAGTATAGGGACTATTTAACACAGGCTATTAGGGCCTCTAAAAGAGATTTATATGTTTTCTTGCTTCTGAGAGCCAGTTGCTCTTATGTGTAAAGTTGTTCCTACTGAATACAGTTGATTTTTATTATTTGTGAAAGGGATGGATGTCTCACTTGATAGCAGTAAAAATTCCTGACAAAAGGCCTTGTCAGAAGATAAAAAGTGCAAGCACTTCTGAGGGTTCAGGGTGCAAACAGTGAGCACTTATGGAGAGCAGGATAAAATTTCTCAGTTTTTTATTCACTGATGATATCTGGATGGCTGATAGGACTTTTTTGGAGTCTTTATCTTTATTCTCCAGTAAATTCAGTTGACAGGTACAGCAAACCTTTTTAATAGTGTCATGCTTTCAGACTTTGATTTTATATTGTACCACACAGGTTGGCAATATGTAGTGTTTAAGAAGAAAGGTGAGGAATCAGACAAAGCTGGGCTCAGATCTTTGCACAGTGATATACAGGCTGCAAGACTGTGGGAAACTTACCTAAAATCTCTGAGCCTTAACTTCCTTATGTGTAGTATGAGAATAAAAATATTACCTACTTCAGAGTGTCATTTTAAAAATTCAATGACATAATGTAGATAAAGCTTTTAGTACAGCACAGTGATTTCATGTAGGATATAAATGGTTTATTTCTGAAATTTTGATAACCCTCAAAAATTCCAAGTGTGTAGTCTGTTTGTACATGAAAGCTCGTTCAGCTGCTTCGGGCTATGACACAGTGTGTTAAGCTTACTCAGGGGACTTTGAAAGTCCCAGCACCACTCACAAGGAGCCAGGCAGGACATTTGTCATATGAATAGTGTTATGGTTCATGTCTAAATTTCCCCAAGAGCCTCATAGCTAGGGTTTGGGGAGATGACTGGATTATGGGGCGGGAGAGCTGCTATGAGGAGGCAGAGTCACTGGGGCATGACCCATGAGGGGGTCTCTCCTGCTAAGTCTCCCCGCCTCTGCTCCCTGGCTGCCATTGCGTGGCCTGCTTCTCTACACAGCAGACCCTTCTTCCGAGTCACTTCTGCCCTGGAAACAGCTGATTATGGAATGAAACCTCCAAAACACATGGGCCAAAATCAGCCTCCTCTAATTCCTTGGTTTGGGATATTGAATCCCAGTAAGGAGGCTAAAACTAAATCAAGCTTTCTTACTTGGGAATGATTTACATTGTTTCATAAATTGGTTTCATAGTAGGAAAGTGTATAGAGTTAGGAAGTAGTTTAATCCAGAATGTCCCTGTTACTGATCATTTTGAAATTGGTTCTTTCAGATCTAGCCTGTGTTCAAGAGAACCTTGTGACTATGCAAATATATAAGAAAACTTTGACCAACCTATGAACTTTTGAAAGTCTTAAACTGGGGCCAGAGATTTAGCTCAGTGGTTCCAGTGCCTGCTTAGCAAGCAAATGTCCCTAGCTTGATCCCTGGTAACCACATACAGAGGCAGGAGGATTGCTGAGTTTGAGCCTTGCCTGGGCTACATAGTGAGCTCAGGGCCAGCCTGGACTACAAAGTGATGCCCTGTCTCAAAAAACAAAACAAAACAAACAAAACAAAAAAGTCTTAAGCTGGAAAATATTCTGATAGCATATCTTCTGAAAAATATGGTACTAAGCATACACTGATGACCTGAAGACAAACATCAGCATTTCCAGGTTAATATAATAAAGAACAGGTTTTCACTACCTTCCTGAGAGCTGCACTGTATGTGAATGCAAAACTAGCGCTGACAGTCATGTAAAACACAGATCCCGAGTGGCGAGGCAGGAGCTCTGCCTGCTGGGGGCTCCCTTGTGTCCACACGAGCCTCATAACCTTTACAGTGTACGTTTGGCACTTCATTCTGTATTTTTCCATCGTGCTGCAGGGGATCTGTATTTTTTTAAAACAATATATACGATTCTTTTTACATTGCATCATAGCTGCTGATCACGGTGGTGTGTTCCTGTAGCCCCAGCTGCTCTGAGGGCTGAGGCAAGAGGATCCCCTGTACCCAGGAGTTCAAGGCCAGCCTAGGCAACAGAGTGAGACCTCCAGCTCAAAAAACAAAACAGAAAACTAAGTTCCTCAGCCATCAAGGATTAATATTTCTAGTCAGGGAACTGTTACATTCTTAAACGCCAAGGTCTTTATTTTCTGACGTCAAACCATCACAACCTACAAATAGAGAAATATGGACGAGGTGTTTGGCTACCCTTTCATAGTGGGCCAGTCTTGAGCACTGCCTCTGGCTGGCTAATTTAAGTAAAAAATTAGGAGAAGAAGCAAGGCTGAAAGGAAGAAGAGGGGCTTCTTTAGGGGAGGATCTCTACATACAAGGAAGCAGAGGAAAAATTCCCAAAAGTTGTATGTGCATGATTCTGAAGGGAATGGGTGAGGGGGAAAGAAAGTTGGGAAAAACTCAGAATCTAGTGTTCAACTGAAGGCTAGTACTAGCCAAGATCTTTCCTTAAATCCTGCTTAGCTCTCTCAAGCTCCCAGCCAGTGCCCGCCTCTAGTCGGGGGCGGGGGGAGAGGGAAAGAGTCCTGCACTGTGGACCTATGTGATGGTACTACGTTTGCAGGAGGGGCCATGCTCTATGCTACAGCAGTCTTTATCCTAAAAGTTTTCCTTTCCTCCTTTTTCACTAAAAAAACTGACATTGGCCCCTGATGGTGCAGGCCTATAACCCCAACACTCTGGAAGGATGAGGCAGGAGGATTATAATTCAAGCCCAGCGTGGGCAATTTTGTCAGTTTATCTAAAAAAAAAAAAAAAGGCTGAGGATGTTGTCCACTGTAAAGGCCCTGGGTTCAACCTCCAACCCCGCAGACAAAACAAAGCACAGACCTTGAAAGTGAAAACATCCCGGCAGATGTGTCACTATTTGAGCTGCCTGTGAATGGACAGCCAGCCCCCAGAGTGCAGCTTCGGGGTGGGGGGGTCCCTGGATCAGGTTGTCTCTAGTTTTAGACACCTTAGCCCCATCTTTCTCCTTTCTTAAAGATCCTGTTTTCTTTATCCAAAGCAGTTGAAGTGCTTCCTTCCACGTGCAGAGTCCCCTAAGTACCTGTCCAGGTGACCCATTCCCCCAGCCCTGGCCCCCTCATCACCTTCTTTTCAATTCTGTTGACCAGAGCTGCAGAACTCTTCGCCCCACGGGGAGTGCCTGCCGGGCAGCAGTCCACCCAGCAGAGGCCTCTTCTTGTCCCCCCCCCTTCTCATATCACCCCCTTGCCACCTGTATAGAGCCAGTGAGAAGCTGCCACAGCTGCTGTGTGAAGCTGGTGCTGGAATGCTCATACACTTGACCAGCCAAAGCAGAGTTGTTTTTGTTCTTTTGTTTTTTTGAGCTATGAAGAATAGTGAAGCACTGTGCCTGTGCAATTCTTTTCTACTGTTGCTTTTGTCCCGAATTCCTCCTAGCCAGCTGGGGTATTAGACAGATGTTTGGGGTGGATCCTCGTAGTTCCCGAGGGAATTGGTGCCCATGTGAACTCCAACCTACAACAAGAATGTGGGAACTGTGGTCAGTTGGCACATGCAGAGCAACAGGGTTGAACGGCACGAGCAGGAACTAGTACTGGCCAAATTTT
>PVIC010006729.1:30702-53360 GCA_004025085.1 Thryonomys swinderianus
AATGAAGTGTCCGTGTCCTCAAACTACCTCCCTGCTGCTGTGGTTCCAGGTGGACACCTTGGAGGTGATACGGCACCCGGAAGAAACCACCAACATGAAGAGGCAAACCATGGCTTCTTACTTCCGGGTATGGGGTCTCTTTAATCTCCACTCCATCTGCCTCCAGAGGGGACTTGCCAAACCTTCCCTTAAGAGGTCCAGGGATGAAGGAGTCACTGGAATAAAGGCAAAGCACAAGAGCCATTAAGAAAGAGGATGAATGAAAGGAGGGACGAGTGGTGTCAACAGCAAAGAAACCATTAAGCACACAGCCCTCAGTATTGAACATGTTTGTTCTGTTGACCTCTGAGCTGATTCTTGGCTTTAAAACCACAGGAGTCATCTACTTGGCCAGCAAATAATAA
This sequence comes from Thryonomys swinderianus, assembly GCA_004025085.1. Lineage (NCBI taxonomy): Eukaryota > Metazoa > Chordata > Mammalia > Rodentia > Thryonomyidae > Thryonomys > Thryonomys swinderianus. Next base: position 31,107 of record PVIC010006729.1, read on the forward strand.
TATAAGAGATGACCTTATTGTCTAGACCAAAAAGGACTAATTAAAAATATTTTTATCTTTTAATCATAGTTAATAAATTCCAGAGAGTGGCATACCGACTTTAGATACTGAGAAAAGCATTAGTTTTATTTTCCTAGATTGAATTGACTCAGTACAAAACCCATTTGCCTGAGCCCTATTACTGACCATTTCTGCCGCCTTAATATCTGATATTCATTTAGTAAGATGTCTCCTTTGGATAAAATAATTATCTCAAGATAATAGGCTCCATGCCTATTATAGCAAAGATCAGACATATGTACTCTTCTCTCAGTCTGCACAGACTTGTTGATCTTCCTGTTATTATAAAACATTAGCTCCTCAGAGACCATAGCACTGGGAGCTAAGGGTCAGATAGCTTCATGGTAGTGATGGTGCTGTGCCAACATGGGAACAAATCTCAGGGAACACCAAGTAAAGAGGTAAGGTGATATTGGCACAGGAAAAGACTCTGCAGGGGTGGGTGGTGAGGAAGGGGGGAAACTGGGTAATGAGCTGGAGGAAACAGATGGCCTAAATGGCAGGACCTAGGAACCAGCCCTATAGATGGAAGTTGTATGAAATATTTAAAGACATAAAGTCCAACCTAGTCATTTGTATTAGTAATATCAATAGAATTTGCTCATACTTTCTGGTGGTTCTTAGTCTGAAGAAATAACTAACCCCTTCCCCGCAAGGCTGGGTATTTTAAAATATAGTTTGTAAGGGAATATTTTGGATATCAGAGAATACTCTAGGGCAACCTAGAACATGTTCTTACCCAAGTTTCTGCCACATGGAGATATTGTTTGGCTTTAGATGATTCAGAAATGCTCTTTCTGAGGAAAACTTACATTGCCAACCCCATTGCTCATTTCATGTTTGGGTTCAAAGTTCTGAGGGTCATTCACAGCCCTCACACTGCAGTGAAGGGCTCTGCAGGCCCAGTTACTGGTAACCTCATTGCAGGCATGTTTTTCTCCCTGGCAGTATTCTCTGATGGACCTGCTCTCCAAAATGGTGGTTGGACAGCCTCACTTTGTGCGTTGTATTAAACCCAATGACGACCGAGAGGCCCTGCAGTTCTGCAGAGAGAGGGTCCTGGCCCAGCTCCGCTCCACGGGCATCCTGGAGACAGTCAACATCCGCCAGCAGGGCTATTCCCACCGCATCCTCTTTGAAGAGTTCGTGAAAAGGTCAGACCCGCATCCTTGGAAATGCAGTTTGTAACTATAGCTGTCCCCTGGCCCTCCCTGTCCCCTGGGCTTGCTCTTCCTGTCCTCTTCCCTTCAAGCTTATACTTGGCGAGTTACCATTTACTTGCTTTGGTGTTGTAGTATTTTTACTGTGTTCCAGCTAAACTGTAGTGATTCAGGCGACAGGTTAAGTAAGCTTTCTTCTGGTTCCATTAGCAAAGAAAATGTCCATAGATAGTAGTAACATTCCTAGTTCTCAATTTCTGCAGGTGTTTCATTGGTCTTATAGAACTATTCCTTTGTCACTGAGTTAAACTCCTGGAAGAACTGAATGCACCCAAGCACCCACTCTCCCCTGGGCTCTGGCATCATGTAAGGAGCACCTCACTAGCACCTAGAAGTAGGGGACATTTAGGCCACTCTCCTCAAATACACGGTCTTGTTTGATCTATAAGATAATCTTAGTAGCTGGATTCTATTTCTATCCCCATTTCACAAGTGAGGAAATTGGAGCACATGAAGAAACTGACTTTCCCAAAGTAGAGGCTTTTCATGGTATAAATGGTGAAGCCAAGATTTGAACCTCAGCATTCTAGTAGTACAATCTACATTTTAATCACCTAAATTGACTACATTCAGTCATGTATTAACATGCATAAGATGCACAAAGCTTTCTAAAGTAGAAATTATCTTTACCTGATGAGGAAATGTCCTTTTTGCCTGCACAACCACTCTGAGGATGCTTTGTGCATGCAATGTGAATAGGCAGGAGTTTCACAGAATTTTTTGTAGAAAAAAAAAGAACAACAACAATATCAAATAACAATATCAATAACAAATAAAAATTAAAAATCACCTCTGAGAAGTAGATAGTACTGTCAAGGATGCCCATTTTATAATCCATTACAAAATCTTTCTTTTGCCAGCCATACTAATGAGTTTTTTTTAATTGTGTTCTTTATTGGTACACTTTCTATACAGCTCAGAATCACACTCAGTATTGGGGAATTTGTACCAGTAGAGTTAATTCTCATTTTTACCTATATTAATTAAGTTTTTGTTTTTTGAGACAGGGTTTTGCTTTTGTAGTTCAGGCTGGCCCTGAGCTCACTATGTAGCTCAGGCAAGGCTTGAACTCAGTGATCCTCCTGCCTCTGCCACCTGAGTGCTGGGATTATAGACTTGAGCCACCAAGACTGGCTTGATTAGGTTTTTTAAAAAAAGACTCTCCTTCTGAATTGAGTGCCCAAGGTCATTCTTCTACAATTTTCTTTCACAATTTGGGAGAGTGGATCCCAAGTATGGTAGTTGGCTTTACCAAGTCTTCCAAACTCTGCTAAATTCCTTGGAAAAGAAAAGAGGGAAAAAGTTGTTTACAATGAGAGCTTTTAAGTTAAAAATAAGAATGAAATGGCTTTTTAAAAAGAACTGTCTTTAAGCTTCCCCCCTCCCCCTCATAAATTTGGAGATGGAACAAGGAAAAAAAAGATGAGTTTAGCTCATGAATGTAACTAGTCAAATACTTTTAGCCACATGGTGATGAGTACATAAAATATTTAAGAAAACAGGTCAAATGCTAAACAGATTGACACTTCTTTGTTCATAATCAGAAAACCATTAGGCAAGTATGAGCAAGAGTTTCAAAATGTCAGTAAATCTGGGGATATCAAAGATTTTGGAGCCAGCAAGTTAATTGGTATTTTGATCCTTTTCAGCAATTTAACAACAAAATGGATGAGCTCGCAGTTTCCCCCTTGATGTTATTCAACAAATAGGTGCTTCTTATCTCCTGCTCAAGAGCGCTGTTTTGTAAACTCTTAGCAGGAAATATGCAGACAACTATCAAAGGCTGGGAACAGAGCCACAGAGCTACCCAAGGTTTATCAAGTAAAGGTAAATAAAAGGCAAAGACTTGTTTAAAATTGCTCTTTACCTTTTCCTGTTTTCTGAACTGAATCCTAAAGGTAGTGTTCTTGGGATTATGTTGTCTCTGTCCAGAATGGGGAAGAAATTCTCCAGTCCCCAGCAGACCTGGCCAAACCTACCATGCTTCCTTTATCCATCAACCTTGGATTTTCTAGCAAGATGACATGGAAGTACTCTTTCCATCCTCTAGCCATGGGCTTCTGAGGAAAGGGTTGCCTGGACAGCCTCTCAATGGGGTCAAGTGAGATGGAAGCTTTATCTACCCCAAAGTGGGCACAAAAGAGGCCAGCTGGCCACACTGGCAGGTAGCCAAAGCTTCTGGAAGACACTGCTGAGGGGCATCCTGGAAGTCCACTGTCTTCCTGGGCAGTGACCCCCGACGTGAGGCCCCTCAGAATGTCTGCACCCCCCGGAGCAGACACTGCTTGTGTGTATGTTGGGCTGTACCTCAAGGACAAGGACAAATGGTTTGTTTAACTGTTATAGTAAATGGTGCAATTTAGTAAGTGCTGGGTGAGATGGCAAGTACTGAGGGCCAGAGACACTGGTGGTAAAAAGGATTTTATCAACAGAGAAGGAATGCAGAAAAGAGAAGAGTTATTTAGATAGGGTATATGTGGCAAGGGGCACAGTGGGTCAGAGTTTCCGAGAGGACTCAGGGCGAGAGACTGGGTTTTGTTTATTTTTTAAGGGTTCAAGGATATGAAAAAGAGATCTAGGAAGCACATGTGATTGTGTAAAGAATATATTTTCTAGATCGTTTAGCACTTTATAGATCTCTCAGGAACACTTGTTTACAGCTGCAATTTTGACAAGATGCTTTAGATCCTTAGATCCTTAAAAGTGAGACAGATGGAGAATGGAACCACCGTGATCTGATGACATGACATTTCCAGAATCCCCTCCCACACTAAAATCAAATATAAAGGCCGCTGCCTTCCCCCCTACGGTGTGGTTGTTTCTTGGACACGCCTGCTGTTCTCTTGTCGTGTATCGATCAACTCTTACTTTGCTCTGTTCTCTGATGGTTGGTAAATTCTCTGACCTCTCACATATCTCGCCTTCCATGTTCTGTGCCATCCAGTGTGGTGTCTGCCATAAATTAAGTGTTTATTAAATATTTATTGGGTTGAATCAAACTCACTCCTTGTTTATCTCTCTTTTTTTTTTTTTTTTTGAGACAGGGTCTCACTTTGTAGTTCAGGGGGCCCTGAGCTCACTATGTAGCCCAGGCAAGCCTCGAATTCAGCAATCCTCCTGCCTCTGCCTCCTGAGAGCTGGGATTACAGGTGTGAGCCACCACACCTGGCATTTGTGGTATATGGTACCGATTGCTGGTGGATTGCCCGGTATTGTTGTATGCGGTGACGGGGGACTGAACCAGGGACTTTGCAGTTGCTAGGCAGGCGCTGGAACCACTGAGCTAAATCTCCAGTCCTATCTCTATATTCTTTGATTACCTCCTGACTGATGCTCGGGTCCTTGCTCTTTTGGAGCTCATGGTGCTTGGAAGGAGCTGGCTTTGTTGGGATTAAGCTTCACTTGCATTGCAGCAAACAACCTAGACTGTGAGAGAATACAATTTCAAGTAACTCTTTCATAGTATCTCTTCATTAATAAAAGGTAAATAGTAGTTTTGTTTTCAATTTTGGTATTTTTTAGTTTATTTTTATCTTTATTGGTACACTGTATGTACACATCACAATCACACTCAATATTGGGAATTTGTACCAGTATATGACACGATTTAATTTTCATTTTTTCCCATTATGTTTTCAATTTTGTTTTTTGAGACAGGTTCTTGTTATGTAGTTCAGGGTGGCCCCGAGCTCACTATGTAGCCCAGACTGGCCTTGAACCCATGGCAATCCTGCCTCAGCTTCCTGAGTGCTGGGATTGTAGGTGTGTGCCCCTGTGGCTGGTGTTGTAAAAAATCTTTTGAATAGATTATTTTTTTTTAAACTTTCTGACTCAGTTTGGAAAATGTTATTATTAGAGGTAGAATGAAAGGCAAGACTTTACACAGACTTGCCTTCCTTCTCTACAGAGATTTTTCTGTGACTGTAAAAAGAGACAAACTCAAGAAGGTGAAGGAGACCCTGACCTGGCTGCTTTTCCAGCCCTGTCTCTCTCTCTCCCTCTTCACAGCTCGCAGAAAACAGGATGCACTTGGGTGTCGTGCACGGGGCTGTGTCTCCTGAAGGCGCTCTCCGGCCAAAGCGGCTGGCTGCTTGGTCGCTCTCCTGAGTGACTGATGCTCAGTGCAAACTAGTTGAAGCAAAAATTAAAAGAGAATGATGTATGGAAATACACAACTGAGAGGTTCAGAACTATACTTGGATCCAGGCCATGAAACAGTTTTACTCAGTCACAAGCTCTTTCCTGTTATCAACTTTGTTTTCCCCTTGTAAGAGGGTCTTACCGGGCTGTGTGTTAAGCCAGGCCAGCATCCGGGAGATGGGCAAGAGGCTCCGGGAAAGTTTGAGGCTAGCCTGAGTTAGGTAGTGCATTCAGGGCTGGCCTGAACTACGCAGTGAGACCTTGTCCCAGAAAATAAAAAATAGGGCCGGGCCTGGTGGCGGATGCCTGTAACCCCAGCACTCAGAAGGCAGAGACAGGAGGAGTGCCCAAAATTCAAAGACAGCCCACTATATATAGTGAGTTCAAGGTCAGCCTATTCTGCGTAGCAGGACCTTGTCTCAAAATCAATGGAAAACACACTGCAAGATTCTTGCTATTGTTTTTCATTCTCTTCCCAAAGTTTTCTTTTCCTTTCCTTTTCCTCTGTAATGTGTACATTAAGTGGTTGGCCAGCTGCTTCTGAGTTTTAAATTCAGCTTCTACTTTTTGCCTCTTCAGGCAATGAAAGGAAAATCCCTTTTCCTTTTGTTGTTGTTTTTTGTTTGTTTGTTTTTGAGCCAGGGTCTCCTATTAATTCAGGCTGGCCTTGAACTCATCCTTCTACTTCAGCCTCCCAAGTGCTGGGATTGCAAAAGTGCACCACAAGGCCCAGGCCTGAGCTTTTTAAAAGCATGTAATATAGTGTGTTACATAGTGTAATATAGTGTTACCCGGACAGGGTCCAAGCTGAAGTAGATCTCCCCTCTGGGCAGAATTGACTCTGTAGTATTCCCAGTATCTTCTGTCTTAGGTATGAAGTTTGAACATGGCATCCTATTGTCATGTATCTAACGAAAAGATTACTGAGTGATGATCTCCTCAAACAGACTGGTGTCTGCTTTTGGGAAGATTCTAATCAGCCAGTCTTCTGCTTGTGTTAGCAGGCACCAGTACCCAGAGGAAGATTAAAGTGAGAAGTCTCAACATTCAGAGTATGGGAGAGTTTCTCTACTCCCTCTGTGTTTGGTTTGGTAACACTCAGCCTTGTATGATTATAAACAAAAATTGTCACTTTTTTTTTTTTTTTTTTTTGAGACAGGGTCTCGCTTTGCAGTTCAGGCTGGCCCTGAGCTCACTATGTAGCCCAGGCAAGACTCAAACTCAGCAATCCTCCTTCCTCTGCCTCCTGCATACTGTGATTACCGGCATGAGCCGCCATGCCCACACTGTGGTATGTGGTACTGATTGCTGGTTGTAGTATTGTTATATGTGGTTACTGGGGATCGAAGCAGGGTCCTTGCACTTGCTAGGCAGGTGCCGGCAACACTGAGCTAAATCTCCGGCCCTTGAACTTGTGTTTCTCATTTCACTTAATATTATGTTCCAAGTTTTATTCATATCTTCAAATGTCTCAGGTTTATCTTTATAGCAGCATAGAACTTGACTGTATATACTTGTGCTTGCGCTTGGGCTTGCTAGGCAAGTGCCGGAGCCACTGAACTATATCTCTGGCCCTCTTCATATATTCTTGATGCTAGTCCTATGTTCGTGGAAGGGCTGGCAACATTTTTCTTCCTATAATGTAGATCGACTCTGCACTCTGTTGGTTGTTTCCTTCATGTGCAGAAGATTTTTAATTTAATATGATCCCATTTGTTCTTGGTAATATTTCTTATACCATTGCAGTTCTATTCAGCAACTCTTTGCCTATGCCTATGTTTTCAAGAATTGCAGCTGTTTTATCTTCCTATAGATTCTAACATTTATACCTTTGATTCATTTTTTTATTTTAGTATAGTATATGGTGAGATGTATGTGTCTGGACTCAATCTTTTGCATATATATGTCCAGTTTTCCAGCACCATTTATTGAAGAGACTGTCTTTTCTCCAGTGTATATTTTTGGCTCCTTTGGAAAAGACTAAATAGCTGTATGTGTCTGGGGTTGTTTCTACTTCTTCTATTCTCTTCTGTTGATTTATGTGTCTTTTTAGCACCACTATCATGCTGTTTTAATCACTGTACCTTTATAGTTTAATTTCAAGCCTGGGATTGTGATGTCATCTGTTTCGCTTTGGTTGCCCAGTATTGCTGTTGCTATTCTGGGTCTCTTTTCATTCTATATACATTTTAGAATGGCTTATTCTAGCTCTCTGAGAAATAACATTGGTATTTTGATTAGGACTGTATTAAATCTGTGTATCAGTTTAGGAAGGATAGCCATTTTGATTATATTGGTTCTACCTATCCAGAAACAGGATATTTTCCATTTTTTGTTGTCCTCCTCTATCTTCTTTTTGTTTGTTTATTTTTGAGACAGGGTCTGACTTTGTAGTTCAGGCTTGCCCTGAATTTACTATGTAGCCCAAGCTAGTCTCAAACTCACAGAAATCCTCCTGCCTCTGCCTCCCAGGTGTTGGGATTACAGGCATGAGCCACCACGCCAGGCATTGTGATATGTGGTGCCGGGGATCGAATTTGGGACCTGGGCTTGCACGCAGATGCTGGAACCACTGAGCTACATCCCTGGACCTCAATTTTTTTTTTTATGTTAGTGTGAATAGTATTTTTTTCTAATTGCTTTTTCAGTGAGTTCATTATTAGTGTATAGGAATGCTTTTGATTTTTGTGTTTATTTTGTGTCCTGCTGCATTGCTGAATTTGGTTTTCAATTGTAAGAGCTTTTGGGTCTTGTAAGTAAAGATTCACGTCATCTGAAAATGATTATATTTTGACTTTGTCTTCTTTTATATACATCCCTTCTATTTCTTTCTCTTATGGATTGTTCTGGCTAATGTTTCAAGGGCTCAAACAGAAATTTTCTCTTTTTAAAATTTTTTTGATACCGGGGATTGTACTCAGGACCTTGCGTTTGCCAGGCAGGTGCTGTGCCACTGAGCTATATCCCTGGACCTAAAACAGAAGTTTTCTATACTGGAAAAATTCCCTCTAGAGAGTAGAAGAAAATCTGGGAATATGGTAGCTTCTTCATTAACTTTTTTTTTTTTTTTTTGAGACAGGGTCTTGCTTTGTAGTTCGGGCTGGCTCTGAGCTCACTATGTCTCCTAGGCAAGCCTCGAACTCAGCAATCCTCCTGCCTCTGCCTCCCGAGTGCTGGGATTACAGGCGTGAGCCACCACACCCGGCACTGTGGTATGTGGTATTGATTGTTGGTGGGCGTGAGTCACCACGCCCAGCACTGTATGTGGTTACTGGGGGTCGAACTCAGGACCTTGCGCTTGCAAGGCAGGCACCGGAACCACTGAGCTAATCCTCTGGCCCCTTCATTAACTTTTAAGGAATTTTCCTGTTTGGATTTTCCTTCATTACTTCCAGAGGTGTGTGTGGCTATAAATTTCTGAATCTTTGCAGAGACAGTGGGGAAGGAGATTCTTTGGTATAAATCAGGTTGCTTTTCATCTTTGCTTACTATGACTTAGGATTTAGCATTTTCAGATTTGCTAAGTCTGTCACCATTTTCCATCTGCTTTCTTATTCCCAAAATCTTCTTGTGCTTATCTTCTCTCTCATTCTTATCTCCTTTTCATTTTCATGAAGGATTTATGCCTTTAAAAAAATCGCTGTCATTTCATGGAGGTTTCAGAAGGGAAATTAAGTATATATACTCAACCTACCATCTTTACCCATACATCCTTTGAGACTGTTATCTATTTAAAATATAAATGAATACCATTAAGAAAAAAATTGGGCAGAGGATTTAGCTCAGTGGTTCCCACGCCTACCTAGCAAGCGTAAGGTCCCTGATTTGATCCCACATACAATACTGGGCATAGTGGCTCACATGTACCAGCAATCGGTACCAAACACCACAGTGCTGGGCAGATTGTTGAGTTCGAGGCTTGCCTGAGTTACGTAGTGAGCTCAGGGACATCCTGAACTACAAAGTGAGACCCTGTCTCTATTAAAAAAAAAATTAAAAATAGAAAAAATGAGTTATTTAATATGTATCATCTTACTTATAATCCACATATAAACTTTTCTCTTTTTGTGAGAGAGAGTCTCATTATGTGGTACAGGCTGGCCTCTAATTTAGGATGATCCTCCTGTCTCAGTCTCCCAGGTGCTGGGATTACAGACATGTACCACCATGTCCATCACAAACGTTTTAAAAGATTTTTAAAACTTTTAAAGATTCACTTCCTTCACCCTGGATATCATAGTTTTGTATACCATGATATAGGTAATTTCCAACTGAGAAATATCATTTTTCTTTTATGGGAGATTTTATAACTATAATCCCGAGACTAGAAATCTATCTAATGTAGATAACACCATAGATTTTTCTTTTCATTCAGTGGCTTAATATTTTTAATTATTTTCTGTATTATCTTTTTGAATAAAGTGAAATTAAGGAAGAGTTGCTAAATGCATAGGGTTCCCTGCTGATATCAGAAAGATCACTTAAACACATGGGAAAATTAGAGTCTAAACGTTGGCTTTATGGTTTTCACATTCATTGTGGGTGGGACGGTATTCTCAGAAGCCCTACATTAGTTGCAACAATCCTGTTGTTGCTCAGAATATTTTTTATTTTTCATTTGGAACTTCCTTTAGACCTCAGAACACAGATATTTTATTTGGTTTCTGGGAACACTTGATTTGACCACATTATCTGTTAGATTTACCTATGGACTAATTTTGACTTCTAAAAAATGATTCCATATATGACAAAAATTGATGACTTTATAAGTAATTTTAAATGGAAGCTCACATATTAATTCTAAATGTAATTCTCTGAAATGTTTTTGGCAATACAAGCAATCTTAGACATGCAACTGTTGCAGAGATAATGATCTTTGAAAAAGAACCCATGTTTAGCAGCACATCAGTTTGAGGGTGATTTTTTTAAAAAATCAATTACATGATTTTATAACCACCTTCCAAGTAGTATCGTGATCTCTAGTGGAGAAAGGGAAGCTTTGTGAATGCCACAGGTTATGAATGCAATTGCTGTTGCTTAACATTTGTGAAAGAACCCAAGTAACCTCCTGAGAAATGTCTCCTAAAAGGCTACTTGTACGCTTCACTTCTATGTATATATCCATATCTCTGATAGAGTTCTGGCACATAGCAGGTAGTCAAAAAATGTGGATTTAGCCAGACGTGGTGGCTCACGCCTGTAATCCCAGCACTCGGGAGGCAGAGGCAGGAGGATTGCTGAGTTTGAGGCTTGCCTGGGCTACATAGTGAGCTCAGGGCCAGCCTGAACTACAAAGCAAGACCCTGTCTCAAAAAAAAATGTGGATTTATAAATTCCACATGATTTATACCCCCTCACTTTTGTGCTTTAGCTTGGTGCTTTTAAAGCTTTGTACCATAAAGCAAGCCCATAAGACACCTTACTGAAGACATCCCTAGAGTTGACCAGTTGGCTTTCTTGGATTTGAGTGATCCTTTGAGATCCATACATTCTTAGCAGTGGGAGGTCTGGAATGACTCTAGACATTCAGACCTTCTAAGATTTGATCTTCATTTTGAAACTTTAATACTGGACTTTGATCCTTGACATCATAGTCCTTCAGGCTCTTCCCAGAGATTTCTTGTGGGTGAATCCAAGAAGCACAAACATTTATCATCAAACCACCAACCTACAGGCCTTCTCAGTCCTGGGCTATTGACACACTCTTTCTGTTATCAAGGCAGAATGTATAACGGGGACTTGTCAGTGTGGCAAAAGTGGACTGAGGTGCTGAGGACATAAAGATAGAAAGGGCACATTCTCACCTTGTAGGAAAAACTACAAAGAAACGTGACAAAGAACATCCTAACTTTTCTTTGACAACTTCCTGCCATACTCTTCAGAATACTCTCATTTCTGGCCTTCATGACTTGCTAGTTCTGTGCCTGTCTCAATTAAGTCTTTGTATTACTATGAAAGTTCTGTTTATAAAAATATAAGACGTTCACTCTCACAAATATTAACCTGTGTTGTTCCTCAGAGGCAAGACTTTCTAAAATTGGCCCCAGCCACCTAGTTTCACTTTTCCCCCATGGTTCTCCCACACATGCATTGGCCTCCTGCCAGTCCGACCTTGGACCTTCCAGGCCACACATGACATTGGCCTTTGTGCCCTCTTCCCTCGAGCAGGAGTCCATCTTCCCTATGTCATCTCCCAGCAGTAGCTGGGCCTCCAGCTCCTGAAGCCTCTCTGACCCCAGCGGGCTGCTGGTGGCTGCCTCCTCTACGCCGGAATGTGTCTGCCCCCTAGACTGTGAATGTGTGAGGCCTGCAGTGGATCTGGTTATAACCCTAGCACCTCCCACGGCATGGTGTCTGCCCATAGCGTGTGTTCTTGGTGCCCTGAAGGAGGGATGCTTAGTCAGGAATGCATATGACTGGGAAGAGCAAAGAAAGAAACATTTTAATGGTTTAAGCCAGAGTTTCTGAACCTTATTACTATTGGCATTTTGGACATATTTGTAGTATACTGTTCTATGCCTTGTAAGATATTTACAAGGTTTCTACCTACTAGATGCCAATACCCATTTCCTCCACACTATCAGTAGTTATGACAATCAGAAATGTTTTCATGTGGCTGAGATGTTGTTTAGAGGTAGAGTATTTGCCTAGCATTGTCAGAATCTGGGTCCAGTTTCCAGCTCTGATTTAAAAAAAAAAATGGTTCAATATCTCTGTGGGGTCAGACTTGCCCAACTGAGAACCACTAGCAAATGAATTTGTTTGCTTACTTATTCTCAGTTGAAAAGAAGTTTAGAGAGAAGATATTTCTAGCATTAGTTCAGCAGCCCAATGTTGTCACCAGGAGCCCGGACACCTCTGACTGTCTTTAGTCCTTTTGTACTGTCCTTAGTGTTGTATGGATTGACTTACAACCTCATGGTCAGAAGGTGGCTGCCATCTCTCCAGGTATCATGTCTACTTTTTCTTTTTTTTTTTTTTGAGACAGGGTCTCACTTTGTAGTTAAGGCTACCCCTGAGCTCACTATGTAGCCCAGGCAAGCCTCCAACTTAGCAGTCCTTCTGCCTCTGCTTCCTGAGTGCTGGGATTACAGGTGTGAGCCACCATGCCTGACACTGTGGTATGTGGCACTGATTGCTGGTGGGTGTGAGTCACCACGCCCAGTATTGCTGTATGTGGTTAGCAGGGATTGAACCACTTGTGCTTACCCCGCAGGTGCCGGAACCACTGAGCCAAATCTCCGACCCTTATCATGTCTACATTTAAGGCAGAAAGAAAGAGGCAGTTTGAATGGCTAAACCAGCTGCATCTGTACTACTTTTATGAGGAAAAAAACATTTTTCCTTAAGGTATTTCATATGTACGTCATTTTTGCCACTCTTGGCTGTGGAGAGAAGCTTAGCATAAGTAAAGAACAGGTGTGGGGCTGGTATATTGTCACTTGAAGAACTGTGTTCAGTTCACCAGGGAGAAGTGAGTATGGAAGTCATATAACTGATCAGGGAGGGGCTGGGTGAACAAGGCTGAATGAGTAAATGGCTCCCCTTCTTCCCGATCCATCCATTTCTTGTACAGTGTGAGAATCAGCAGTGTGGAGTGCCTGCGGAAAAGCGAGTGAGAGCTCAGGAGCCCTAATTCCAAGGTCGTGGAAAAGGATTGTTTGTGGTCGCAAATCTGTGGCATGTTCCTTTCCCTCTTGCAGGGGAAACTTAAATCATCAAGTTGTCACTGTGAAAATCTACCTGTGAGCACAGAGCCCAGGCATTCCCTAAGGTTAGTGCCAGCCCCTAAACAAGGTTTAGGAGGAAAAGCAGCACCACAGAAGAATCCAGACATCAAATTTTAATTTTCGATGAATGAAAGGCTCTGCTCTTTGACAAGTCAACAGTGAATATGAATAAGTCAACACAAATCTTTCAGGTCATCCTTGGATTTCTTCTCTTTTCCCTGTGCCTACCTAGGTGGAAGTTGGGTATAAGAACAGACCTTCATGTGCCACTATAGGGAGCAGGACATCTATGGCAGGATGAGAAGAACCTTGAGTCCCTGAGGTTGGTTTATATGGTGAGGTTGGACCTGCGAGGAGATAGTATTTAGGAAGGATAACTTGTCAGGGAAATGTGTTACATGCTGTGTGACTATCCCTGTTTACCTCCTAGAAGAAGTGTTTGGATGGTGGCCTACTCTGGGGTGAGGTTTGTTGTGGCTTACATTTAAAGTGTCCCCCAAAAGTCTCATGTACAGAAGTGGGGCTGAGTGAAAGAGGTAGGTCACTTGGAGACGTGACCTGGGGGCTACATTCTTATCTGGTCCCTCCCCTCTATACCTGGTCTCCATGAGGTGAGCAGGTTTCCTCCACCAGGCCCTTTTTGTTACACTGTTTCTGTCTTGACCCTGGCCCATCACCAACTTAGCCACCAATACTGTGAGCCAAAATAAATCTTTTCTCCTTTTTGTGGGCATTCAGTATTTTGTCCCAGCCATAGGAAAGGGGCTGATCAGGTCTCTTAACTGCTGTCCTTGCAGCTTCTCCTTCCTGTCTGTATTTCCTTTGCTTAGTAGAGAAAGTGAGTTGCTCAGCCCCCTCCCCCAATCTGTGTGTGTTGTATGTGTGCTGATGCTTCTAGATAATTTATGTATTAGAATAGTAGGGAGCTGGTATGATGGCACATGCCTATGTTGCCAGCTATTTAGGAGGCTGAGGCAGGAGGTCCTGTTATGGCTTGTGTCTAGATGTCCCCCAAACCCTCATGTGGTAAAGGTAGAGTTTTTCATAGGTGGGTGGATCTGGAATGTATGACACTGGGATTGATTTATGGTGGCAAAGCTAGGATTAAGGGCACTATGATTAGGGTTTGAGTGCCCTTAATCTATAATCTGTAGTAACCATCCAGGTTACTATGGGCTGAAGAGAATTTCTGTGACCACCCAGTTGCTTTGCCAAGCTAATGCTCTTCACAGTTTAACTAAGAATATAGAGCATTCAGAAACCCCAACTGAATTCTTTTAGACCCCTGCCTTTCTCATGGAGCCCTCTCGGTAACAGCTGCTTTTTGTGCATTCCATTATTATCAGAAAAAAAATTATCTCTGTCATTGATGGCCTCCAGATTAGGCAGGAATTTGTAATGGTGATTTGAGAAATAGAGGTAATATCAATCACATTGTTCTCCAAATTTGGATTAGTGCAGTAATAAATCCAGGCCATCTCTCCTGATTTCCCTAAGATCCTGCCTTATGACCAGCTTCAAGCACTAATTCAGAAACACAGGGAGCAAGTGCCAAGCTATGGAAACAACAGGAAAGAAATAACAATGGGAAGCAAGAGGAAGAGTGTGGTGAGGGTGGCTGCGGACTTCAGCTCAGCAGGGAGGGCTCCCTGACCCGCTCGGTCTCCAGGGAAACAGCAGACGGGTGGGAACTGTGTCCTTCAGTCTTCAGTGGGGCCAATTTAGGGAGTGATAATAACAGAGCAGCAAAAGCAACAGTGAATGACATAATAATGATGAACAAAAAGGGAAAAGGGAGAAAGAGGAGGAGCAAGAGGGACGTGAGGAAGCCTCCTGGAATGGGGAGGGCAAACACCGCCCCTGAGCAAGCAGCAGTCATCCTCCAGCCTGGGCTTCAGGGCGGACACCTCGGCCCAGGCGGGTTTCCTTCAGCTCCCAGAGGCGGCCTAGGAGATCTTCCCACCGCAGAGCTCCGGGGCACTGCTACCCTGTGCAGCCGCCAGCCTCGAAGTGACCTTTAAACGGTTCCTCCTGCAGGCTGCTCGGTAAACACGCCCGCCCAGTCCTGAGTGCAGTGGCTCAGGCATGACTGAGAAAGATGAGCAGCTGCGTCATTCGCATGTCTAGAGGGGAATCTGTTTCTGCCAAGGAAAAGAAGGGAGGGAGGGTGAGATGGACATTTATGGAGCACTTGCTGATAGCAGGCTTCGTGCAAAGGTTTTACATATATGATCTCACTTAATACTGGAAATAGCCCCTCACATGGATTGTATTACTTGACATTCACAGTGGAAAACTGCTCAGAGTCAGACAGATAGAATGTGTTGGAGTCAGAATGTAAAGTGAGAGTCTAATATCAAAGCCCATCCTCAAAACAAATGAAATGGTAGAACATATGTGAATATGCATTGCAAAAGCAGTTTGTAGAATCCAATGAGACAAAAAGTCCACTAATAATTTTCCTAAAATAGGATAATTAGCCTGAAGTGTAGCTTTCTAATACAAACTAATTTAAGAATAAACTTAGCCTCAATTTCCAATTCCCAATGTTGTGGTAGCTTTTTCCCCCTCCAGAAGCCTCTCATTTGAGCTTGAAAGGCAGCATCAACATCAGAAGCATTTATTAAATGACTATTGTATATAGAGTGCTTCAGTGAGTTATATTGTATCAGAAAGAATTTACATCTCAGGACATTCACTCTCTACTAACAGAGATTAGTGAGATTTCTTATCCTAAAGTTCAAATTTGAGTTTTCCTAAGGACATAATGAATTTTCTTTCTTTCCTTCCTTCCTTTCTTTTTCTACTTTCCTTCTATGTTTTCTTCTCTTTTTTTCTTGTGTAGCAGATGGTGGCCAGCTGTTCTTCCTCTTTACTCAAGGCTAAACATGAAGGGAAAAAATTAAAAGGGATTATGATAAATATAAGAACTTAGTAAACTAAATCTGGAATTTAGACACACAAAGGGAAATGGGCAATTGAGAATAATTGTCAAATTATCTAAGCCAAAATAGCTTTGCTATCTTCATTATCTACATAAGAGAAAAATGATTTATATCAATTGAATTGTTCAGATAATTGTCCAGTACTTTGAGTGTCTGAATAGACAGTCTGGGTGGTCATTGACCTAGGTCAAGAATCCCTCACTAAGGGCTGGAGATTTAGCTCAGTGGTGCCAGCATCTGCCTAGCAAGCTCAAGGTCCCTGGTTCAATCCTGGGAAACTTTGTACAACAATACCACAATCAGCAATCAGTACCACATACCACAGTGCTAGGAGTGGTGGCTCACACCTGTAATTCCAGCACTCAGGAGGCAGAGGTAGGAGGATTGCTGAGTTGGAGGCTTGCCTGGTTACATAGTGAGTTCAGAGCTAGCCTGAACTACAAAGTGAGACCCTGTCTCAAAAAAAAAAAAAAAAAGAGTCCCCTCACTAGTGTGATAAAATAGGAGAAGAGTTAATTAAGATTCTTTGCCTCATAAAGTGGTAAATGACATTGATCACCTTAGTATATCGTAGTAGATCTGATCCTTTGGTCAAAATTTAGGTCTGTTATCAATACCAATTTTTATGTAATGTTTGAAATTAATTTTTTGCTGTGTATATGACTTTATTTTGAAATTATTTTTGATTACAAAACTAATGAATAATACATTCCCTCTAAAAATGTTATTATATATGCCTAAGAACTTTTTTCTGTATCCTTAATTTTATCTTTCAGCATCTGTCTAACCATTTCCTCTCTTTAAAGTGGCCGATGTTATTCTTTTGGTAGTTTCAAAACACACACACATACACATGCACACACATGCAGAGATATAGGAAGAGAAGAAAGAAGCCTTGAATTTCCAGCTTCATTTGAATGACACTTTTTGTATTATTTGTCAACTTGCTTTTCTATTTAGTGATGGTTAGATATAATTCCATTGCCTTTACACATTCCTTCCAACCCCCTCACTGAAATCCGTGACATTTATTTAGTTATTCCTCCACCAGTGGATACTGAAATTGTTTGCTAGCAGTGCTCAATAAACAACCCTAAATATTAAACATGTGTGAGGATTTCTTTAGGGTAGGTTCTAAGCAGTTGACCTTTTGCAAGGGAAAATGATGTGCTCCAGAAGCCCTGTAAGTCATTTGTGTCTAACAAAGAGCAAAGAAGACAGGGAGACATCGGAGCCAGCTTAACTTCCGTAGATAAACTGTACTGGAGAAAGGTCACTTCATGCCGAGGCTTCTGTTTCTCTCAGTGATTTCCAACTTCCTCACCAATCAGAGTGTCTTAGAAGCTTGTTCAAATGCAGATGTCCGGCCGGGTTTGGTGGCTCATGCCTGTAATCCCAGCACTCGGGAGGCAGAGGCAGGAGGATTGCTGAGTTCGAGGCTTGCCTGGGCTACATAGTGAGCTAAGGGCCAGCCTGAACTACAAAGCGAGACCCTGTCTCAAAAAGGAAAAAAATCAAATGCGGGTTCCTGGGTGCCACTCCCAGAATTCTTGATTCAGTTTCTGTATTTCAGAGAGAGACTGAGAGGGGGGAAGAGGGAGAGACAGAGACAGAGTAAGACAGAGTGGGGCAGAAAGGAGAATTTGTACTTTTAACAGTTGCTGCTGCTCCTGATACAGGAGCTACTGAGAGAGACAGAGGCAGAGACAGAGAGAGAGCAGAGAGAGCGCCATTGTTCTGGATGTTAAGGATAATAACCTGTGAGAGAGATCATAGCTGAGTTTCTGAGACCCGTCTCATTCAGGGAAATTTTAGGAATCTGCCGGTTTATGATTCAAATACAAGATGGTAACTAAGGATTTGTCCCAATAATAGGTTTGGGGGATGATAAACATCAGTTTTGAAGTCAGAGGCAACTTCTTGAGCCACAGGAGAAGTGATGTAGTGTCTTTGTTAGAAGGAATCTCAGAGGGTCATCCAGTCCAGCTGCTTAGTTGAGGTTCCTAGCAATTCTCCATCATTTTTTGGGCAATATTTTTGATCTTGTCCGCTAACTTCCCGTTGAGTAGTTTTAGGGTCTAAGAAATCACTCCCTGGCTCCCAAGGCAACCCATATCATGTTAATCAATATTTAATGACCACCATGTATTTCCTAACCCCCAGCAAAAGCATCCTTTAGAAGTTTTTAGCAACCATTCCAGTCCTACCTCCTGGGTTTTCTCTACATAATGGCAATCAGTTTTCATGTTCCTCTAAGTCCATGGTTCTCAAACTATAGTTCAGTCACCATAGTAACTTATTAAAATAAAGATTCCTCCATTTAGCCCCAGGGATTCTGATTCTATGTTAGAAAAATCCCAGGTGAGGCTCAGGAGTGCACATGTTTTATGAAGTCTCCAGTGACTCTGACGGAGGTAGGCTGTACATGATTAGTGTGGGCCCTCTTCTCTTTGTTTCTAAGCTCAATGCCTCCAGGAGTAGCTCCTCATGGGAGGTGACTTGAATTTCCCTACTACCGTGATTCTTGAAGGTTGGTGGGCAAAATACCCCCAAATATATTTCCTGACTCATCTACCCTGATTTAATATTCTTCATAGCACCTATCCCTACTGCAAAATGATGTCTTTATATTTTTATTTAATGTTTGTTTCCCTTGCTAGCGTATAAGCTTCTCAGTGTCAAGAAGCTCATTCTGCATTGCTCACTCATGCCATTTAGCACTTCTACTAGTGCTGGGCAAATCAGTGTATCCTGCATTGTATGAGTTCAGCTTTTTAAGAGGAGCTGATACCTTTGGTGACAACCTGCTCTCATGAGGACTCACTGCATGTAACTCGTTCTCCCTCCCGAGGCATTGCCCCCTTCACCTAAAGACCTCACACTAGGCCCCACCTCCTAAAGTTTCTAGTACTTTCCCAAACTGCCACCCTGGGGACCAACCCTCCAATATACAAACCTTTGGGGGAACCATAACATCTAAGCCCTAGCATACATAAAGTTCTGTTTAAGGAACAAAAGAATGGATATGAGATGTCAAGTTCATAGAAAGTAACCACAGGGAAAACATGGCTATGCCGAAGTTCTAAAAACTGTCCAGTGAACAATCCATCCTGATGAAGATATTAACTTAAAGTTTGAGTGTTTTGTTTTTTAACTTAGTTTTTAATAAGAAAATAAAAACATTGGGCTCAGTGTTTCTGGCGCCTGCCTCCCAAGCACAAGGTCCTGAGTTTGATCCCCGATAACCACATACAACGCTGGGCGTGGTGACTCATGCCCACCAGCAATCAATACCACATACCACAGTGCCCGGCATGGTGGCTCATGCCTGTCATCCCAGCACTCGGGAGGCAGAGGCAGGAGGATTGCTGAGTTCGAGGCTTGCCTGGGCTACATAGTGAGCTCAGGGCCAGCCTGAACTACAAAGCAAGATCCTGTCTCAAAAAAAAAAAAAAAAGAATATAAAAACATTATAGACTGTATCATAAGTCACAGGGGGGAAAAAATCTATCAATTTAGGGCTGTGTAAATCTCCACTTAGAGGTAAAGATGTTTTTTATGCCCTTGAATGCAAAACTGAGATTGCAGGGATGCATCAAAGAGAAGCTCATTCATTATAGGTTAGAATTTCCCAGGCATCTCTAGAAGATTCAGATCTTTCCCAAGTAGTGTAAAAATATGGGCACTGAAGGATCAAGAAGAGAGGTGCAGTTTAAAAGTATAAGACTTTTAAAACAGTAATTTCCAATATATATATATATTTTGTTGTTTTTGTTTTGTTTTTTTGAGACAGGGTCTCGCTTTGTACTTCAGGCTGGCTCTGAGCTCACTATGTAGTCCAGGCAAGCCTCGAACTCAGTAATCCTCCCCCTGCCTCTGCCTCCCAAGTGCTGGGATTACAGGTGTGAGCCACCACGCCCGGCTTTTTTTTTTTTTTTTTTTTTTTTTGAGACAGGGTCTTGCTTTGTAGTTCAGGCTGGCCCTCAGCTCACTATATAGCCCAGGCAAGCCTCGAACTCAGCAATCCTCCTGCCTCTGCCTCCCAAGTGCTGGGATTACAGGCGTGAGCCACCACACCTGGCATGAATATAATTTTTATCTCAAGTAAGTGGTATTTGTCATTATTCCTTAACACTGTTTAATAATTATTCATCTAGCATTTATATTGTTGTAGATATTAAAAGTAATCTAGAAATAATTTACAGCTTATGAGAGGGTATGTGTAGGCTCTTGCAAATACTATAGCATTATAAGTAAGAAATTTGAGTATTTTTGGATTTTAGTACCCACTTGGATTTTGAAGCCAGTCTCCTTATGGATAGTAAGAGGCTGCTGTACCATCTTACATCAGTTTTGGCAATAATCAGTAGATCTAATGAGTCCTTAGATTGTTATGGGTAGAGAACAAGAAAGACCTTGCTCTCTATCCACTGAGGTGGTTTCTTCAGAAAAGTTGACTTTCTCGGCGAAGTCCAACATAAACATATACGATGAACCAAATTTTCTTTCAAGAATTACAAGTTGAGAAGTATGTGTGTGCCCACTCAGCAGAATCGGTCTGTGTAGATGTGAGGACTTCCGGCCTCCAGGCCCGCTGTGGTGCTCCGCTGGGTCAAGCCTCTGAAGGCTGGAAGTTTGTACTCGTTTCTTTTCCGTGTTAAAAGGTAGTATGCTGAAGAAGATAAAAATCATGCCCAAGACACAGAAATAAAGATGAATTTGTTAATTTATTCATATGGTACAAGGTAACTAGGCAGATGTTGCAGTCAGTTCAAAGGAAGAGTTTTAAGGGCCAGAGATTTAGCTCAGTGGTTCCGGCACCTGCCTAGCAAGCACAAGGCCCCTGGTTCAGTTCCGGTTACCACATACAACAATATTGAGCATGGTGACTCACACCCAACAGCAATCAGTACCACATACCACAGTGTCGGGCGCGGTGGCTCACGCTTGTAATCCCAGCACTAGGGAGGCAGAGGCAGGAGGATTGCTGAGTTCGAGGTTTGCCTGGGCTCCATAGTGAATTTAGGGCCAGCCTGAACTACACAGTGAGACCCTGTCTCCAAAAAAAAAAAAAAAAAAAAGGAAGTATTTTAAGAAATAAAAGAATGTTGAAATGAATAATAAATGGCAACAGAACTGATTTTCCAGAGGAGAAGAAAGGAATTAAAAATAATCATCAGAATGAGTAACATTTATGTTTCTATCAGGACCAACCATTTAGAAAGAATTGCAAAATAGCTGAAAGGCTTTTGAGCGGAACTAAAATGTGATTGCTCAGAAGGGTGTGATAAAGGCCATGTGCAAATGTATGTGACTTTCCCTGGAAAACAAACACCTTGCCAATGCACTAGTCCAAGGAAGATCTAATCGGGTCACACACACACACCAAGGGCAGCCCGACAGCTGGTGCTCAGGTACAGGAATTCAACATTTCTAAGTCAAAAGACTAATATTTCAGATCCCTATAGACACTTGCTGGTTCCAATGAGATAAAAAATGCTGCCACATCAAAGGTCCCTGTTAGACTCAAATGAGTACTGCTTATGGCCCACTGTGTAGACACAGAGCTCAGAGAAGATATGGGTTAAATGAGTTCAGAGAAGCCTGAATTTGGAATGAGAAGATTTCCATTTGCCTGAGTTTCTAACCTGGAGGTGCCTTCTTTTTGCCTTTCTCCTCTATTCAAAGAATTTTTATCACTGATTAAATTCCCTTTAGGATCGAATGTTTCTTAAACCAGCATGGTGATATACACCTATAATATTAACACTTAAGAGGCTTAGTAAGGAGGATCATGAGCCAGCCTAGACTGCATAGCAAGCAGTCCCTTCAACAGAGGGCCTGTGGGAATGCCTAGGCACAGAAAAAGACACAGGGCAGGAGAAGTCAGTACACTCTTGAGAATGCAGAAGTACAGCTGGATTCAATATCTTAGACCCCTGTGTATAGTACAAGGAGTTTATCAGCAAAGTTGTCTCTGTCTCCATGTGGTATGTGTAAGTGATAGTAAAGAGGCTACAGTTGTATTAATCAGGGTTCACCAAAGAAACAGAACCAATGAAGTGTGTTCTTGTAAGGGGAGGAGGGAGAAATTTATTTCAAGGTATTTTGCTCTGAAATCTACTTTGGTATGAATATACGTAGCATAGTGTATTTTTT
>PVIC010006730.1:0-14721 GCA_004025085.1 Thryonomys swinderianus
AAAAAAAAAGATGTGGTTTTCTATAAATGGAGTATTATTCTGCCATAAAGAATGATAAGTTTGAGTCATTTATATTCAAAAGGTTGTACCTTCAGGACATACTCATAAATTGAGTCACACTCTTAAAATGGGTAATTTTTAAGGTAGATTAATTTGATCTCAAAAAACACTGATGAGAGGGGAGAAAACCCAGAAATACATAGAGACAGAGGAAAGAAGTCATTGGGAGTAAAAGAAGGATTCAGATTTCTAATATTCCCTGGTCTTGAAGATGGATATCCATTTTTTCCCAGATCATATGGCAAGAGATAAACCTCACAGGTGGTGTAAACTACAGAAAAATAACATGAGCTCTCTATTTCTCCTTGCTTCTGGAAAACAGAAATAAATGCCATTGTGAATGCTACCTTTATCTACTCGGATGGTCTGATTCATAAGTCCGGTGACTGTCGGAGCAGCACCTGTGAAGGTCTGGACCTACTCAGACGCATTACTGTAAGTATTTGCCTGTGTAGCGGTAGCTCACACTCCCTGACCCAGAATTTGCCTGGGGTGAAGCTGGTACATGTCTTAGAAGCATCTCCTCCTCCATCTCTAGCCGGATGTCACATGATAGGAAGGCAGGTTGCCCTGGTTTCATTGCATAGATCTCCCAAGTGACAAGTGCCTTTCAGGGATCCAGGACAGTGGAGAGAAACTTAGTGATTTACCAGCTGTACACTTTTACTGCTACCTTGGATACCAGAGATGTTAGATAACTTGAGAGGAATTGATCTATTTTAAATTTTAAAAAAAATTTAAATGTTGCCGGGCATGGTGGCTCGCGCCTATAATCCCAGCACTTGGGAGGCAGAGACAGGAGGATTGCTGAGTTTGAGGCTTGCCTGGGCTACATAGTGAGCTCAGGGTCAGCCTGAACTACAAAGCGAGACCCTGTCTCAAAAAAAAAAAATTTAAATGTTGGTATTAAGTGGTTTGCCTTTGTGTTCCTCAAAAAATATCGAAGGACTCATACTTTAAAACATATTTCAAGATGCCATACTTAGGGACTGGAGATGTAGCTTAGTAGTAGTATACATACTCTGCATGCTCAAAGCCCTGCTTCACTCCCCAGCATTGCATGCACCCACACATGAATACATGTGTGTGCACATGAAACCACCTACACCAGAAACCTGTTTCAAGTCACTACCAAGCTCAAGCCACAGGTCAATTGCCTAAGGTTGGGTTATGAAATATAACTTTCATGGTAATAACTGTTAACATCAAAAAGTAGAAATGAGCCAGGGATTTAGCTTAAGTGGTACTGTGCCTACTTTGAAAGCACAAGGGCCCAAGTTTGATCCCTGGTACTGCAAAAAAAATTTTTTTAAAGATAGAAATGAGAGGAAGGAGTCCTCCTCTGAACTGCCAATTCCCAACCCTCACCAGAGATTTAAGGAACTTTAGTACTACAAGGTCTCTTGCGATAAGCAGGAATGCATCACCTAGTACTACAGAATCCAGAAAGAGGACATCAAAAACCAGAGTATTGGTAATAAAGCCACAGTTCTAGAACTTTAAGCAACAGCTCCCACTGACACCCTCATGTCAGAATGACAGTCTGTGTACAGTAGTGGTTCTCGGTCTTGGTAGGGTAAGGAGTGGGCAAACTCCATTTCACAAAACCAGACTACCTTAGAGAACAAGATCAACAATCACCCAGGTGATTGCACTGTTCTAATCACTTCAGCCCTACTTTGTAACTCTCCCTGGAACTGAAACTTGCCCTCTCCTTCCATACCACAGATACTGCTGAAGTTATCGCCTGCCAGTCTCTCTATCCTCCGTGGATAAGGAATCCAGCTCATCTTTTTTTTAATTGAATTCTTTATTGGTACAATTTATATACATCTCACAATCACGTATAACATTGGGGAATTTGTACCAGTATATGACACAAGTTCATTCTCATTTTTTACCCATATCCATACCCACTCACACCTCCCCACCCCCTTTATACATACTCTTTTATTTTCTTTCTGTATCATATTTATTCTTTCCCCTCATTACATCCCACACCAAATTTCCTATGGAAATTTCCCACTCTATAAAAGCTGTTATACTTTCTAGAGCTCATTTGCATCTACAGGTGTTCATGTCAAAGAGAAGATCCGGAATTTGCCCATCTGTGATCTATTGATTTCACTTATAAGTATATCCTCCAGGTGTCTCCATTTGCACCTAAATGGATCGATCTTGTCATGCTTTATGGCAGAGTAATACTCCATTTTATTTAAAAAACCACATCTTCTTTATCCACTCTCCAGTTGATAGACATTTGGGTTTTTTCCAAGATTTTTTAATTGAATTCTCTATTGGTACATTTTATATACATCTCACAATCAAACATAACATTGGGGAATTTGTACCAATATATGATACAAGTCACCTCTCATTTTTACCCATATTCCAACCCACCCACACCTCCCCACACCCTACATACATGCTCTTTTATTTTCTTTCAGAATCATATTTATTCCTTCCCCTCATTACATCCCCACACCAAATTTCCTTTGGAAATTTCCCATTCTACAAAGACTGTCATACTTTCTGGAGCTTATTTGCATCTACAGGTGCTCATATCAATGAGAAGATCCGGTATTTGCCTATCTGTGATCTATTGATTTCACTCATTAGCGTGTCCTCCAGGTGTATGCATTTGCACATAAATGAAACAATCTTGTCATTCTTTATGGCAGAATAATACTCCATTTTATTTTTAAAAACCCACTTCTTCTTTATCCAGTCTCCAGTTGATGGGCATTTGGGTTGTTTCCAAGATGGAGCTATCACGAACTGAGCTGCTATGAACAAGGGTGTACATCTGTCTTTCCCATGTGATTTTTAAAATTCTTTTGGGTATATTCCTAGCAGGGGGACAGCAGGGTCAAATGGGACACTTAGTCCTAGTTTTCTGAGAAATCTCCACACAGATCTCCACAATGTTGCACAAGTCATCTTCGTAGAATACTTTTCTTCTCTCCCTCTAATCTCATCCCTACGTTGACCCTCGCCCAGCCCAAGGTATCACACACAGCTTCTTTCTACTTTGCATGTAATCTCTTGGGGGCCCATTCTTTTTTCTGGGAGACTTCCCTTTGGCACTTCTTTTCTGCACACTGAATAACTTGTTTGGTTTCAGACCTCAGTGTTTCTCTTTTTCTCCTAGATAGAAAAGCGGATGGGCTGCGCTCTCATAGGGCCTTCGTGTACATACTCCACCTACCAGATGTAGTAAGTAGTTTGGTTTGCTTTTGTTTTAATAGCATGCACAATAAAGTCAGGAGAAGACTTTACAGTTTAAATGATTTGACAAACAGAAATGGCAACGCAACAAGGGGCCCTGGGACTCTCCTATTTTGCTGCCTTTCTAAAGCCACTACTCCTTTCCCTAGATAATTCTTGCTTTGCTCAGTGTGTGTGGCGAATGACAGTACTGTTCAGGCTGAGTCACTAACTACAAGCACGAGAAGCCACACACCATGAGTGGAAGGTCAGAGTCTTGCCAGGAGACAGAAGCCAGTGACCTTAGAATATGGAGGAATTTAATGAAGGAAAAACTCACAGTACAGAGAAAAACTAAGTGAAGCTCCACACCCCAGTTTATCAGTGGGACTCTGTTCTATCCTTCAGTTTCTTAAAGTAGAGAAAGAAAACAAAGTCTTTATTTTGTAGACTTAACTGGGAATGATATAAAGGACATGCTGAAGTACAATGCCTTAATCATTTTAGGGAAAATGCTTCCTACAGACTATAAAATGAAAATATTTCTCTGGGTTTAGGAAAATTGGCTCCATCACTCTCTTTCATTCATTCTGAGTAAATTCACTCAGGGTAAGTTATATCTCCACAAAGGCTGTGTTCTTCCAGATCATATTTTCTAGATCAAAATCCTTCTCACGTGCCTTTCTTTCTCTTCTCTGATCTCCTGAATCAAGGTTCACTTAATTTCTACACAGAGAAATCTACACTAAAGGATGCTTTTTTCTAGGACAAACACTAGACCTCCAAAGCTTTCACTGCAGTCAGCTTGCGAGGCCTCCTGCCCAGCAGCATGACAGACCCAGGTGTTCAAGTTCACCACATACAGCAGAAACCCTGAAAGCATGTTCTGAGCCGTCTTCCGCCTCCAAATGCAAAGAAATGTGGAATTATACTCTTCCTTACGCTCATTCCCTACCGTTTTCTTACCTGACCACTTATTAATATTGTTATAGCTTATGTTTAGAAGGGAAGGAGAGTCAGGGAAAATGATTTATCATATCTGAGGAGCTTCTGTGTCCAAAGAAGCACTTTAGTTTCATCAGCAAAGAGAAAATGAAGTAAAACACACCTCTTCCTGCCCAAATTCTACAGAGAAGGTGACAGGGACCCTGGGACCAATCCAAAGAAGGGCGAGACAGATTCCATCAGGGAAGAGCACACAAGAAGAGATGAGATACACAGAAGGAAGTGGGCACCACAGGTTAAGGGTGTTACGATTCAAGAGCAAGAAGACTTTATAAAGGAAGTGTTATATGAATCTTGGGTTGAAACGTGATTAAAATTTTAGTGACAAAAATGAGTGGAGGAGCTCCCCAGCCAGGCAGAGGAAGAATTATTTGTAAAAGCAAAGACTAGGAATGTAAAGATAATTTGTCAAGGGCTATGTTAACTAGAATTCAGGAAATGGATAGAAGAGTAATAAGGACTAGAAAAAGAAAGTGAAACTGCATTTGAAATCTTATGTGAAGCAAGTCCAGATGCAAGAAGTTGCATTTAATCAGAAACCACTGAGGTGCTGAGCATGCTGGGAAGATGAAAAGCTCAAGTACAGAGCAGCATATAAGACAGACACAGCAGAGACCAAGGACAGGAAAGTCTGTGGGGCAGTGAGCAAGGGCCTGAGTTAGGAAAAAGCAGTGGGCAAGGGAAGGGAGGGCAGCTTTAAAGGTGTTTTTCAGGTAAAATACACAGTATGGGGTAACCAACTGGATGATGAGGAAACAAAAGTAATTAGAAAAGGCCCTGAGACCTCAAAGCACCAAGAGACATGGAAAAAATCACCAGGCAGAACAGTTTTGAGGAATGAAATTAACAGTTAAATTTGATTATGAATATAATTAGTTTGAGACACAAGCAGGAAATCAACAGAGCACAAATGATGGGAAGGGATGTTGCTTTCCTTCCTTGGTTAAATACTTGGTGAGTGTTTATATGTGAAGCAGATGGGTGAACAAGCCAGACAGTGTCCCGGCCTTTAAGGAACTCAAAGTCTAGTGCAGGAGACAGGTACTCAACTAATACTCACCCAGTAACCCCTGGCCTTAGGTATTCAGGCATTTTCTGATAAAGAAAGAATTAGGCTAGGATGAATACAGCCAGGCAAAGTTGCAGGGTAATCTCCCTCCTGGCCTGCCTAGATTGGGACCCTGGTTGATGAATGAAGCTTCATATTTTTAAGGATCTACAAGAAGGTGCCCTTGCTCTGCTGCATAAGGAAACCTCGAATCCCCAGCTGATGTTCACTGAAAGGTGGTCCATTCCAGAGCTTCCATGAAGACGGTGCATAGAGGGGAAAGCATAGAGAGCCCCCGTCTGACTCAACAACTGTGGTGGCCAACAGCAGCCCCATCTCTATTTCTCACTCCTATTCTTTTCTAAGGGAATAAATCCAAGTCATAAAGATACATCCACAAGCCTATACGTGCTTGGAACATAGCCTATGATCAATAAATGTTTGTGAATTTGCCTGTGTGACAAGGGTACCTCTATACGTAAGGAAACTCTTCAATGAGGCTATTTCATTCTAACTACTTCTACACACAGGCTGAATCAGGTGAAAGAGGGAACTTTTTTGTGCTGTTTAAATTAATCTGGATACTGGTTTCTTTCTCACCTCTTGGCAATAGCCTGGACACGGAATTGAACTTCCCTATGATTTCAGCAGGAAGTTTTGGATTGTCATGTGACTACAAAGAAACCTTAACGAGGATGATGTCTCCAGCTCGCAAGTTGTCATATTTCTTGGTTGACTTTTGGAAAGCCAATAATCTGCCATTCAAAAAGTTTTCCTGGAACACTTCATACGTTTTTAAGAATGGGACAGAGTCTGAGCAATGTTTCTGGTAAGTAGGATCACTAACATTCTGCCGGCATTTCCCCTAAAGAGAAGCCATAGACTCAAGAAGAACATCTGGATATAACCAGATGCACATACCTCCCATCAGGAGCAGGACAAGAATGGACACCAGCTACTTTGCATGCAAAGAAACTCAAAAAGCACGAAATGACTCAAGTACCATAAAGATAATCAGCATAGACTGCATTTACAACACTTTTCTGGTTTTGAAAGTATATGCGCATTAATTTCATTTCCATAATAAATTCTTTGAAGAAAACAAATACTATGATCCTCCTTTTACATAAAATGAAAATTGAACCAGAAATTAATGCTTTCACACTACTGTATAAGGCATGATACCAGAGAATGAGCATTTGGCCTATACCTACTAGTATCATAATTAGAAATAATTTCTTTCACACTTTTCTTAGGAACAAGGGATAAGGGAGGACAGGAACAATGGGTCCAGGGTTAAAAAAAAAATTTCATGGCTCAGTCAACAGCAGCCAATGTAGCAGAAGGGATCTTTTGCTTGGATCACTAACTGTTTGTAGGAGGCTGCTAAGTTCTGCTGTCTCTCTTTCCTTAGGTCTAAAGAAGGCTAAACTGGCCTGATTCTCATAGAAACAAAAATTATTCTTTTTTTTTTTTTTTGAGACAGGGTCTCACTTTGTAGTTCTGGCTGGCCATGAGCTCACTATGTAGCCCAGGCAATCCTGGAACTCAGCAGTCCTCCTGCCTCTGCCTCCCGAGTGCTGGGATTACAGGCGTGAGCCACCATGCCCAGCATTGTGGTATGTGATACTGATTGCCAGTGGGTTTGAGACACCACGCCCAGTATTGGTGTATGTGGTTACTGGGGATTGAACCAGGGCCCTTGCGCTTGCTAGGCAGGTGTTGGAACCATTGAGCTAAATCTCCGGCCCCAAAAATTATTCTTATGAACTCTATATTTCTGAACTGCAGTTCAAAGGTCTTTGATTGATAGAGCAGAACAGAACCTCCCTTCCGTAAGTCACAAAAAGTCAATAAAAGGGACACATCAAACATCTCCTGTCTGTATGCACAGATGAAGATCTCCTAAAGCTTCCCTCACACTTTCAGGAAATTAGATGCCCACAACCCAAAGCAGTGATACCAGAGTATACACCGCCTATGACATTAATAGAGAGCAGATCTGCACATAATAAGAAAGGGATGGAAAGCTGTGAACAAGAAAAACTTTTCCCCATCCTCTTCTTTCTGTCCCAGGTACCTCAACGCTCTGGAGGCTGGAGTTACCTATTTTTCTCAAGCACTCAATTTCAAAGAAACCTTGAGAGGAACAGACGACCTTCAAAATATCCTAAAGGACCATAACCGGAAAAGCAATGGTAAGAAGGAGGAAGCTAATCATTTTGCCAGTTTTCTTCTCATAAGGACCAAGTCCTTTAGAATCATCTCGACAAACATGGCTTTCCTGTGACATGTACATATTTATACATTTGAGAGGCCTGTGATTACATCCAGCTTTCATGACTACAATTTTATTGTCTTTGAGAAAAACACCAAAGTAGTAGTAACATATTAACATAATGAAAGTAGATAATGATACTAATATCCAGCTTTTATAAACCCAAATGATACTCTGACTCACCACCAACAGACTGTTTTCAGATTCACTTCCACCTAACATATTACTAGATTTGTGACTAATCCTTACGTATTCTGAACTCAGTCCCCACGTGACCTAGAGGGTAAGTTTATTGATTGACATTGTCTCGGGTGAAAGTATCTTTCACTATCTTCTTATGTTAGTTGCTTTTCTCTCATTGCAAAGACAAAATACCAGACGCCTAAGGCTAGAGAGGAAGGGGTGTGTTTAGCTATCAATTCACAGGCGTTTCAGTCCATAATTGGCTGGCTAGAAGGCAGGGATGGCAGACAGGCCCACATGAGATAGCAAAGGTAAGGGAGAGTTTAACAGTATCTTTCTGTCCCTTTTATCTTATTTACAATACTGGGATTCAGGCAGTGCTAAACCAATCACTCAGGTGTAGTGGTTTAGTAATCACATAGCCCTAACCCCAGCATCACACATGCCAGATTCAATCACCTCTGAAAAGAAAGCCCCCCCTCATCTGCACGGGGCTTTGGGGGAACATCTAATCATAAAGCATAATACTTTTTCAATCACTTTTACAAATGGTAAGGTGATTTCACTTTTGTAACCATAGCAGTCCAGTGTAATGGAGTAAGTCCTGTCTAAGACTCATAACTTGAGTCCTACTCAAGATCTATTTCTGTTATCTCCTGGTTCTTGAATCCTTTAACATCTTGGATTCAGATACTTGGTCTATAAGATTAAACAAATGAAATAGATGATCTTTGAAGATCCTAGGCAGTTCTATTACAACTCCATAACTGTCAATGAAATGAGAAGTTGTTTGGGTAATTAGTATTAATCTTTTTGTTTGTTTGTTTGTTTATTTGCAGTCCTGGGGATTTTCCCAGGGACTCAGGCATGCTAGGCAAGCATTTTACCACTAAACTACATCCCCAGTCCTTATTTTTTTTATTTCGAGATGAGGTCTTAAATTGCCCAGGCTGGCCTTGAACTTGCCATCTTCCTGCCTCAGCTTCCCAAGTAGTTGGCACTACAGGTGTGTGTGTCACTGTGCCCAGCTCCAATATTTATCTTTTCAAAAGTAACATGGACATATTACGTTCCAGTTGAGCAAACTAGTTCCTTCCTATTTATATATGAGCCATCATGTTTCTCCACTTGTCTGGCCTTCTCTACTCCAGTGATTGTTATGTGTGGCACACCCCAGACCGTGGAGTCCCTAAAAGTCGACTGGACAGTGGCCGAAGACATTGTCATTATCCTGCTGGATCTATTCAAGTAGGTGTAATACTTTCGAGCATGCTCCTTCTTTCAAAAAGGAAGTGCTCCAAGGAGCTCTGGAAGACACACTCTTTTTTCCTCTTGCTTTGCACAGCCTCTTATGCAGTTCACAACAATGACAACGTGTGAGCTAAACTGTCATTCGTTTTCATCTCACCTTCATTCTCAATCAGTGGTGAACCTAGAACAGATACGTTTCCTTCACACTTTCATTTAAATACAAAAGTTTAATTAAAAGTTGATAAAATTCACATGACTGTCCAGCTGCAAAGTCTACTCAATCAAATAGGATCCTGGTCACCAGAAAATGATAAACCCATGAATGACATTATTCCTGGCAATATGGCCTTTAATTTTTGCTCTTCAGGTCTTAATGGCCTTTGCTCCTTCAGCCACCTTTGGTAATAGTCACTTTCAGTTATGTTCTGATTTGTACAGTTATTCTTTGTCACTGGCGAGATAGTCACTCGGTGGTGATCTTTTCCTTCGTACTTGGCTGGGATTAAAGAGAGAAAATTCTGGAGCATAGAAACCACCTTTTATGACATCCATCTTTTTAGAAAACTCACCTCCTAATATGGTTGGAGATGCCACTAAGGAACCGTACCAAAGTAATACCTTAAAAGTTAGAGTAATCCCCCAGGAATGGGTATCATGGTGTGTGTGTCTGTGTGTGTGTGTGTGTGTGTGTGTTTGCTCCTTGCCTCCTCCTCTAGATCACATGATTATTCTTATCTGACTGAATCATGAGTCATTACCTGTCTGTGTCCAGACCAGAGGTGAACACCACTGCTCCCCATATCGACTTCATCATATCACACACACTACACTTTACACAGTATGAAGAAAAATGAAGCATTAAAGACTTCAGCCAGAGGTTGGATACCTCAATATTGGAAAGCTGAGTGTTCACGAAGATAAATAATTTATCCTTTTAGTTGCAGAAACGCAGGGAAGAGGGCAAAGCTATCCACATTTTATGCCACCGCTATTTCTGCAGCTGCTTTGCTCTTTGAAAAGGCCTCGGTATAGATAACATGGTATAATTTTACTTTCACAGATCCTCACTCAGCTGCCAAAGCATTATTTTACCTTTGTGACAATTCCCAAAGGGTGGTTGGCTAAGTTATGGGAACATCATGACATTTAAAATAGACATAATTTGTATTCAGATTGTAATTTTGAGACATTTGCTTCTTTTGAAAGTTGGATATTTCTTAGCATTTTGAGATTAAATTTTCTCATTTGTAAAATAAAAACTAAAATGTCCATTCTTTAGGGGTGCTTTTAGAATTAGATATGATGTTGTTAGCAGAAGAGCCAACACAGTGCTTAGCACATAGCAGATGTATTTAAACATTAAATGATAGTCACCCAATTCAATCATGTTAGACCTTTCGCATTAATATGCAAAAACACTTAAATTAATAGGAAGCATCTGAAACACGAATTTTAGAACCATCTCAGATGGCACTGGCAGGCCACAATATATCAAGCACTGTCTAGGACCTAATGGTACATGAATCAATGAACTAGTCCCCCATAAGTCAACAAGGTCATAGTATTACCAAAATTGTTTTCTCTTTGTACACTTGTTTTACCATCTAAGCTTAATGATAAAATTTCTCTTTACTATACTCCACTATCTCTAAATTGTTCAGAGCTTTTAAGATAAAGAGGGTTTTCGCATAAACCCAGGATCAATAAGCCTTAAGAGCAAGCACTGACTTAGATGGCGAGAGCCCAATAATTTTTTCTCACAATTGTATCTATTTCTGATTCTTCCTTTCCACTTTTATATGCTAACCACAGATGCCTAAGTTTTCTTATGCAACTTACCAAGCATAGGAGAAAATGATCTTATCTAGGGAAAGTAGAAAGTTTTGCAGATTGCTGAAAAAGAAAGTTTTAGACTGTTTCCAAGACTGATATTAAGGTTTTGTGAATCAGAGAAGATGGATTGCTACTTTGAGAGGAACTTATTCTTATGAGGAACATGTGCTTTTCTTTTTATTATAGTAACTACTACTTTGAAGACAATGTCACAGCCCCCGATTATATGAAAAATGTCCTTGTTCTGACACTGCCTCCTGGAAATTCCATCATAAATAGCTCTTTCTCCAAAAGGTCTTCACAGGTAAACTGTGTGTGTATGCATGTGCATGCACACATGTGTGTATGAACATGTGTGTGTATGAGACATAAGCTAAGATAGCTATTCCTTTATTTAAACCCAAATTCTTAAATTTCCAATGCTTTTTGACTGATCCCATTAAATAAATGTTAACTGAGACCGACTGCATGTGCAGCATATTGCAGTAGCAGGATTCCTGTCAGAACTCTTACTATATATAGATTACTTCTGGACTTGAGGCCAGGTGTGTCCAACTTTCAGTCCAAGACAACGCCACAAGATGATAAGCGTTAATACTTAATGTCTTGCAATACTTTGCATGACCCAATGGTGCAGCGCTTGAGTTCAGAGTTTGTAGGTGACAGTGGACCACTGTGCAGGGGAGGACATGGTGCAATGCTAGCTCTGCCTCATGCTGGCTACATGGTTGAAATGAAACCCGTGTGTGTCAGATGTTACGTCCTCTTGTGCAAGCAGTGCTTATGCAACCTGACTAGTAAAAAGCAGCAATGACTGATGATACTATTTCAATGCACACATGTGTGTACGGAGGCATTTACTGTTACGAAGCAGACATGTACGTTTTCTTAGTAGCTAAACTTGAGCTTGTGTTATTTTACAAAATAATTTAGTACATTAAAATATATTAACAAGGAAGTTTCATTGCTTATATACATTAACTATACTATATATGTCATATGTGGCCCAAGACCATTTCTCTTCACTCATTGCAACCCGGTCAAGCCAAAAGGTTGGACCCCCATGCTCTGGGCCAACTCAACAGTCTATACTTTTGCCACATCAAAAGTATCTTACTTTTCATGTCAATGGAACACAATAACCAATACCCACAACTTAGGGAAAAAAGTGTGTTTGTGCACACAGGCTGTACAGGGTTGAGTGTATAGTTGCCTGGCTTCATGGGAGCTTGGCATGGCAGAGGAAAAACATTCTTGACAGGGCAGCTGAAAGCAGATCAAGTGAGGAGAGCGAGGAAATAGTTCCTTCCAGGCCATGCCCCCATAAGCTGCTGCAGTTCTCATAAACTCATTGGTAGACTAATCCACTGATGAGTATCACACCCCCATGATTTCATCACACCCATGAGCAGATGAGGCTTTGGGTAGGGGGGTCTATATATAACCCATGACAAGAAGAAAGGTCGCCATACCGGAAGAAATCTGCTAGAGGATCAGTTTTACACTTAGGAGAGGTAGAAGTTAAACAGTATAAAATAATGTTTCCTATAACCTAAAGCAATTTCTTCCTATCACTAACACCAAAATATACTTCAAGAGAATTATCTTCCTAGTTTAACACATTGCATTCCATTATAACTCACTTTTTCCAGGAGAATGCTAGTTTATTGCGCTTATTTCAATATCCCATCTGGTGTATGTTTGTCACAGAAAAAAAGACATTAAGTCACGGCCCCTTATTGTAACACAGGTCCTCTGACAAGCAGTGCTGTACTATAATGTGGTTATAGCTGGGGGGTATTTTCTGCTCTCAGAAACCAACAGTGAAGAGTGGCTTGCAGGGAATGGGAGGCACAATCTTAAGGGCCCTGAACAACTTCGCAATGACAAATCAAGGCTGAGCACAAGAGAGCCTGCAGGAGAGCGAGATTCCCTCAGTGGTGGCATGGCCCTCCAATTTATCACCCTGCCAAAACGAGGGTCACTAGCCTCTTTTGGGGTGGGTCTTATCTGAATTATTTCCACTTCATGAAATGTTTTCAGCAAGAGACATGGAAACCAATACAAGATTTTTCTTTTTCCTTTTTATATCTTCTAGCAAATTTAACTCTATGTGCATGGGACTTGCACCACTAAATGTCACAAAAATGCTTCTGGTCTGATTGAGGTCAGAGCTTTAGATTCAGAGGCCATCCTGTCCCCATCACCTGGCAGCAGCCATGGAAACAGAGGAGACCTGACCTTCCCCACTGTTTTCCATAGGGGAGGCATTTAGATCAGAAGTAACATCCAGGCAAAGCTCTGTTCTGCAGATTCAGTGGTACCAGCCAAAACGACCTTTCATAGTCCATTCAGAGTACTGAATTGCAGAGATTGTCTGATACTTTTTATTTCTCTTTTTTACTTCAATGAAAACATTCCACATATTATTTCTGCATAAAATCTTTAAGAATCATGGCAATGCTTTCTGTTGACGCTCCTGGCCAGAGTCATGTATTTTTGTCCTCCTGGGAAGGAAGTCTAACTGGTTGTAGTTTATCTCCAAAGGTAGTATTCTTACTTATAGATCCCATCCATAAAAGACATGGGCTAACAAAGATCACTAACTCAAGAAGGATTCTCCAGAAGTTTCCTTTACTACCTGTCCAATTCCCCTAAGGTCCCTTATCTTTCCAGTTACCTGCTGATCCTGGGGATATTTTGCTGCCATATCAGGACCAGAATCTCTTTTTTAGACCCATTTTAAAGTTTCATTTTCTTTTTTAGAGAAGAACTGACTTTGCTCTTGCTTACCTGGATGGAACCTTGCTGTTTGGTCACATGCTGAAGACATTTCTTCAAAATGGAGAAGTTATTACCACTTCCAAATTCGCTCATGCTTTCAGGAATCTCACTTTTGAAGGTATGTGTCCCCTAAGAACAAACAATAGCAGAGATCAAGAAATAGTCATTGTGATGGGCTTGGGAAACAAAAGGGTAAAAGTAATTGATGGTCTTATAGCTAAAGACCTTTGAACTCAACTGGAGGCAAACATCATTGCCTAAACTCTGTGGGCACTATTGCAGATACCTGGACCCCATTTATGCTTTCAGAATCTTTGGATCACAAAACAACCACATAGCTCAGGCTGTGTGTATACTTAGGAACAATCTGTTAGGAGGATATTTTGGCTATGCTTGGAGACTATTAAGGAGAAAGATATTTGAGTTTGAATTTGGTTCCTTTACATTTCTCCTTGTATCTTCAAGGACCTGAGAGTCTTAAGCCTCCAACTATCAACAAAGTAACAATACCATCAAAGCAACTCATGTCTCTGGTAACTGTTGGATGGGTATTCCTTTTGCCAGCAGCCATTACTGTAACTCTCATCTTTTGTAACTAGATGTCAGCCAGATATTATGAAATTTCCTCCTGAACAATGGCCTGCTCTAGTTTGCCTTAAAAATTACACTGGAGAAGTTTGTCTTATTGCAGAATGAATCTCCTGCTGGCTTCAGAGAACAGGAGCTGCCCAGCTCTAGGTCTGAGGACCCTGTGGCAATGACAGGAAGAGAATGTTACCACTCCTCTGAAGAAGCAGAGAGGGAGAGATCATTGTCTATGATCAT
The DNA here is from genome assembly GCA_004025085.1 of Thryonomys swinderianus. Taxonomy (NCBI): domain Eukaryota; kingdom Metazoa; phylum Chordata; class Mammalia; order Rodentia; family Thryonomyidae; genus Thryonomys; species Thryonomys swinderianus. Next base: position 14,475 of record PVIC010006730.1, read on the forward strand.
TCCCTGACCCCATCTTCCAAAAGGCATTTTGTGTGCATTCTTAGTTTTCTCATGGCCATGATCATAGTCAAGTACCCTACTGGCTACTGACATAGTCTTCAAGCCAGGACACATTGATCTTTGTCCTAAAGTAGCCACCCACCAGCTCTATGACCCTGAGGTGGTTACTTAAGATCTCTGAATTCAATAAATTAATAATTTCTCATCAATAAAATGGAGATAGGGCCGGAGGGTTAGCTCAGTGGTG